>CAFUXE010001048.1:239656-250087 GCA_903364295.1 Serranus cabrilla
ACACACACACACTCTCCCGCTCTCTCTCCCTGTCTGTTTCCTGCTGAGCTCTCGTGCCTTTTTGTACATGTTGAATAAATAATATTTCAGTGGTTCAGTAAAATCACTTCGACCTTGTTTAGCCTGCGACTGTCTGCTCATTTGTTTGTGTCTGGCTGCGTGAACTTGTTTGTAGCGGTTTGTGTTTCCCTCAGTAGATCTGTGTCAGTGTGTGAGTGGGTTGTGCGCCTCACTGGAAGTCTCGGTGTGTGATGTGAATGTGTGTAACCCTGAGGCTCTGTGACCTGCTGCGGGAGCAAGGAGCTCCCAAAGACACGTCGCCTCAACACACATCCACGCTGACGTGTCAAGGACAGTCAGAGGACACTTGACACATATTGGTTTTGATAGTGAAGGACACATATCAGTCTGTGTGTGTGAGTGTGTGTGTGTGTGTTTATGCATCTTCACTTCGTGCCCTAAGCGCCCTGTCTGTCCTCACTCACAGCAGGTGCTAACGTACGATTATGTTCTGTGTTACAGTGTTGCGTCTCCTGAAGGAGGGAGCAGACCTCAACACTCCCATCTCTTCTGGGGGATCCTTGCTACATCTGGTAAGACACACACACACACACACACACACACACACTGATTTTTGGCAATAATACAACATACAACCCCAATTCCGAAAAAAATTGGCACACTGTATAAGATGAAAAAAAACGAAATGTATCAAATTCAGAATTCAGAGTGTATATTTACAAAAACAACATGTTATAACAAGCTAAATGTAGTTTTTATTGAGATATAAATAAATTCCTCTAGTTCTTCTTAATGAGGGAGTATACAATCTGTGCTCGTGTTTTCAATACTCATTTACAGTTGTGGTTTCCCAGTTGTCCATGCATGCAAATGTGTCCATGTTTTCACTTTTAAACACTGGTACCTTAGTTACCTCTACACATTCAGAAAGTTTATCTCTCCAGTTGATAAAAACTGCAAAAGGTTAAACTGGAAAATGTCAACTCATGAAGTAAATGTTGCAGAAAAAAACCACCTGTTATCCTTGTGGCAATACAACTCCGTAGTAGTTACAATCCCTGTACGATACATTTCACATTTATTAATTATTATGTACTGAAGCACTCATGTGTGCTGTCATAGTCAGCTATGCTTCAGGAAATACACAAATCAGCCGAGCAATAATGAGGAAATCTCCTGTGCTTGTGTTCCGCAGTGCGCTCGCCATGACAACGTGTTCGCGGCGGAACTCCTGATCGAACGAGGCCTGAATGTCAACCTGCAGGACGAGGACCTGTGGACGGCCCTGCATGTGGCGTGCGTGTGTGACCATGCAGACGTGGTGCTGCTGTTGCTACTGGTAAGGAACACGCATGCAAACACGAACGCGGGGTACGCTGAGAGGGCTGACACACACATATGCACGCACACACATTTAGTTATTTAGTAATATTCTCGTGGATCCTTGCAATTCCAAGCGTGTCAGCTACAAATTAGATTAGTGTTTTGGAGTCGGTCGGCATACTAACTCCATGTTTTGAATCGGCTTTGAACCAGCGGCTGTGTTCACATTAGTCATCCAGAATTTTCTGTCCAAGTGGAGCGTCCTGCATTGATGAGGGGTTTTGGATTACCGGGGGTTTGAAACACGACTTTCCATTCCCTCACAAACCCAGCTGCATCACAGAATATGAGAATATTTAGAATCCGGGCATTAGCATGATATCAAAGCGAGAGCCGGCTCTGTGGAGGATGTTTCCAGCTCTTGTCGGGTCTGTCTTGACAAGAGCTGTGGTTGTACTGATTAGGTCCACAACGAGAGCAGGGCCAGCTGCAGGGGAGGGCATGCACACCCAGCCCAGTCACTCAGTGGGCTGAGTCTGTTCTGACTGTGTTGATTAGACCCAGCGAGGGTTAACTACAGTCTGGAGCTCCATAGATTCCAGTACAGCCTGGTTCTGCTGATTGGGTCCTGGGTGATTGCTGTGTGTCTGTCTGCGGGGCAGGACAGGGACGTTCCTGAGAGGAATGGAAATGTTTGAAGAGCTGCCAGCGATGCAAAGGGTGCGCAGAGCAGATCTGTCAGCCTGCCGCGGCTGTATCACTGTTGCTTCATGTGTACGTTCAGTGTTTGCCTATTTGCAAGCCTTTAATTTCCCTCGAAGCAAAGATTCATGCAGGCTGCCTGGTTTGTAGAGCAGCATGTGATATAGATACGGCAAATGCAATTTATGCAGTGAGTTATGCTTTCATGATAGGCAACACCATGTGAGAGGAGAGCGAGAGATTTAATACTCCTCGCTGGGAGGCAGTAACTAAATGTCTCCCAGTCACAACCAACACAGAACCAGTTTCTCGTAAATGAGGTCATATTTACACAGAGCCCTGTTAGAGGAGAGCAGAGGGTAAAAGAACGAGAGAGAGAAACTAATTCTACGGGAAAAAAATCACATTTAACAGTGTGAAGAGTTCAAACATTTTTTCAGCTTACTTTAGCAACACCAAACATTTCCTCAGCTTTCACAGCTTGAATGCCCTTTGATACTAAGTGGTAATTTCTTTGACTACATACACTTCTGCCTGCGTGTGTTATGCCCTTGTGCATGCCCTTGGGATCTTTTATTGGGTTCATTAGAATATTTGTAAGGGACAAATACAGAGAAACATTGACAGTTCTGTAAGCAGTCCCCAATGTAATGCAAATGTGTGTATATAAAACTAAAACTAATTACCAACACCTGTTCCTTGATGGACATTCAAGTTATCATTAAGACTCATATATGGTCCCTGTATGTGTGATAAAGATACGTGTAAACAAGACTGCCCACAGATCTCCATGGATCCCTTACATTGGTATGTAATAGATCTATACATATACAGTACCAGGACACACCTTCTTATTCAATGGTTTTTCTTTATTTCTGTTATGTTTTCTACATTGTACAATAATATTAGAGACATCAGAACCATGATGGAACTCATATGGAATTACTAAACAAAAACGTATGTTTTTTTAAATGTGTTAAATGGCAAATGGTTTGATGGCTTCAAACACATTAAGAAGACAAGAAATCCCGCTAATTAACTTTTGGCAAGACGCACCTGTTAATTGAAAACCATTCAGGTTACCACCCGGAGCGTAAAACAGCTGGGAGCAAAGCTGACTGCCAGGAGAATGAGAGAGAATAACAGAAGTGTGCAAAGCTGTGATCAAAGCAAAAGGTGGATACTTCGAAGAATCTAAAATATGAAACATGTTCTGGTTTCTTCATCACTTGTTAAGAAAAAAACACATAAGTTAACAGAATGTTCTGTCCAAATCTGCATCTAACATTGAGGATAATAGCATCTAGAATTACATGTTACAGTTTAAAAATTACAAATCGGTGCATATAATAATCAGTCATCAATGACATCATACAAACAAACAATGCAAAACATTTGCAGCATTAACTCAAGTACACAAATACTTACTAGTTGGTGCCATAATTCCAGTTCTGGTCTACTTTTAATCAGGGTTTGCCTGGAATCCTGAGTCTGCTTTAAGCTGGCAGGTAAGGTCATTGAGAATGCAGACAGTATGTAGGAGACGAGCCAAGTAATATAGATGACTGGAAATACATTTATTTCCGAAATGATGCACATTTTCAGTAAGATAAATACTTGAGCCCAGTGCTCTCCCCGCCTAGAGGTAAAAATAGCTTCAGTCAAGCCATGTTTCCGATAGACATGCAGTATCCTTTTTCTTCCATTCATTCGTTTGACACCCATCTCCTCCACCACAGAGCCTGCCAGTGCCCCGTCATTCTGCTCTGTTCGCAAACCGCAGCCTTATCACAACTGTAAGTGGAAGATCTTCCCTCCGAATATAACGGGTTTACGTTTTAATGAGAAGTGGAACAGTGGTCTCGCCAGAGGAGCTTGACTGGCAGCTTTATCTGTGATTGGCACAGGGAGGAATAGTGCTGCTAATATGTACTAATCTATTGTGTCTTACTCCTCCATCTCTTCCTGTCCCCCCCCTCCCCTCGTCCTCTGCTTCTCCGTCCTTGATTTCCTGTCTCCGGCTCCTTCATTGAGGAGCGGAGAGGTTTCTGCTGACAGAGATGTTACCAAGCTTGTCTTGTGGGAAAACGGAGGAGGGGGGGTTGATGAGAAGTGCATTGTCGCTTTGTGTCCGGATTGGCAGTAATGTTAATTCTCTTATCTCCTGCCTCCAAACAGCAGGAGAGGGAGTAAGCCATTTCTAAACTGTCTCATTCCCAACCCATTTCCGAATACACTCCTAAAGCCATTCCTCGCTCCGGCTCCGGTTAATGTTGGTCACTGAGACCCTGGGAGGATTAACCGGCAGTTCAGAGGAACAGTGGATCGCCCTTTAGCAAACGGAAACATGACTGGGTGTGTAGAAATATTACAGTTTTGGTGTAATATTCAATGGTGAAAAGTCTGATTATCAAACTAACCAGATTTCAACACAGTCCAGTGTAGTAAGTCTTTGCTCGTACACATGCATCAACAGACGCTCTTGATTCTACGTGTTACATCTCATCTACCCTTCTATTCAAAGATACTCATCAAATCTAACTTCTTCTAGTGCCTCAATTATCTCTTTCTAATTTCATTTCTGATGAAAGTCTGAACTAAAAAGATGTGGTGAGTGATTAGACTTAATTGCAGACTTGCCCTAATTCTGCTGCAGTGTCTCCTTGAGAGACAAATTGTTGAAAATATGGACTCTTGAAGATAGAAATGAGTCTCCTGTCTGTTTACCACCAATGCATGTCAACTCATTTTTTCATTAAAATAGTTATTTTTTTTCTCACCGTTCTCCGAGAGAGAGTGACTCACTTTGGGTCTCTCTAACTGATGCCGGGGAAGATGTAGCAGTGCAATCATTAGATCCCTGGGAGACAGGTTCTGTTCCAAAAATGTTATTTCTCATCTTACAGTTCAAAAACCCAGTGGGGTTACAGTTGTAGAAGTGACCCACTTTCCGTGCTTGTAAATGATAAATTTAAAACTTCTGAACTCCGAGTGCTTTGAAGTCAAACGATTAACAGCGAGCCCGCGGCTGCACTGAACTCTGCTTCACACCAGTTGATTTTTGGGGGGAGTTTTCTGTTGATAATTCATCCCTCCCTCCTCCAAACATGACAGTGGTTCATGAAGCAACTGTTTGCTATTTCGATGATCTATGATCTCCGTTAATTGAATCCCAGAACCTTCAAAATAAAAACAAGTATGGGACTTTTTTTGTCGAAATATGTTCTTGTTTTTAATAAATATTTGTTAATGTTGAAGTTAATTGTCCTCGGTTTTTGTGTGGTGGTTACCAATACAGTTTGCTGTCTTATCCTAGCATTTTATCTGCTTGATGGCTGATGTGCCACAACAACAAAAAGTACAGACAAAAGGTTTTGTGTGACTAAAAAAAAAAAAAAAAGTGATAATTACAGTTTTTCCTGCAGCCACTGTTGTTTACAACACATCACAACACTGCAGCGTGGCAGATCACAGCAGAGCAGATGTTGTGCGCAATCAGTGGAGAATAATAGGGCCGTTGCTTCATTGCTTCTACTAAATTTCTGTGTCACAGCTTTTTGATGGTGAAGTTTGAGGGTTCCTGGACACCGAAGGGTCCAAATAGTAGAATATGCAGTGTGAGTGTGCTAGTATTTTATTAGAGAAATCTTTGGACGAAAGGGAAACCTTATGCATGTTATTTTTGGTAGAGATGTTGAATAATCTCCCAACACAACAGTGCAGAGTTCAGGTGTGTGGGAACCCTGCAGATGATTTGCACTGGGCTGCACAGTATGGCCGCCCCAGGGAAAGCTTTCAGCACATATCTGCTAGTTATTATTGATTCCTTGGCAGTGAGTGCATGTAACAACTGCCATTATGAACCACGAGCAGCAGAGTATAAAGAGATTTCCATCTCAGGGACGTCCGAGGCGGATTTGTCATATCGTGGCCGGGGAGCGTGTCGGGGTCAGAAGTCAACTTGTTAACCCCTCGCAGCCAGCGAGGCTGCCTGCCAGCGCCGCCTCGTTTATATCTGTCAGCAGTTATCATGTGAGCTCAGACACATGATTTATGTCTCTGGATCAATGAGCCACACATCATGCTTCCCTCAACATTATCTGTGTCTGCTGGTCTTCGACTTCTGTTAGAAGGAAGTCAAGATCATTTCTTTCTGTGGAGACTCTTTAATTTGTCAAGCTTTTATTGTTGACGTCAGTTTCTTCTATATATGGCCGTCTGTTCCAGGCACATTACTGCAGTGTTTGTTCTGAAATTCCCCCATGGGGATCAATAAAGCAATATCTTATATAAAGCACTTTCATGTGCTTGCACTACTAGTTATGGAATAACACTAGTGGGTGTAGTGTCTCTGTTGTTTGTTCACGTCTTATAGTTCAATTATTTTTATATTGGATGTTTATTTCATTTTGTTATTCTATTCTATTTTTATGATTTTATAATCTGTTTGCTCTGTACGTGTGCTGCTGCAACACCTGAATTTCTCCCATGGGGATCAATAAAGGAATATCTTATTTTATCTTATCTTATATACATCGCAACTTGTTGCTTTATGCTTCAGAGAAACCTGTAGTCTTGGTTGTTGATTTCTCTCCAATTTCAGATCACGTACCTGCTGGAACATGTTCAGAGACAGAGACAGCACAGATGTAGAAAATGTGGAAACGCTGACCAATCTGAGCAAAATTGACTTTTTAAGGATGAGGGCTGAAAGAGACAGGCACTTAAGACATGGGCAGCATGAGAAGTCACCTCCATTGACTTTGTATTGAAAGTTGATGCCTTCTTGAAAATTGAGTCTGGTAGCAAAAAAAAACTGAAAAATGGTCAAAAGCTGCTCTGTGATAGAATGTACTACCAACAGGTAACCCAGAACTTAGTTTCTATACACTGCCAAACTACTTTTAAGTGAACCGAATAGATTCAGACGTATACAGATGTGAGACATCAGCAGTTACAATGAGGAAAACTGTGCGATCTGAAACTTTGTTTATTTAATGTTACATTTTAAACACTAACAAAATTTATTTTTTTCCATATTTTAGCATCTTGTCCACCAAAAAGGAAAAGTTGGCTGTAAGCAAGCTAATGTTAGCTATATGTTAGCACACTAATGTTAGCTAGTATCCACTTTTGTCCTCTTAAAAGTTCAGTTTTTTCAGTTTGTCAGATTTTAAACACTTAGTTCTGGGTTCTTTACCTTGTTGGTAGTGCATTTCACCACACAGCAGCTTTTGACCGCTTTTCAGTTTTTTTGCTAGCGGACAAAATTGTCAAGGAGGCTCCTTCTTTCAATACAAAGTCAACGGAGAGTGAGTTTGTGGAGTTTCTTTGACCTATATATATTTATATGTATCACAAATGATCAAATTCTCTTTTATTTATGTTTCAAACAATGTTCCCACTTTTTTAAATTTGGTCATGTAGGTCCCCTTTAAATAACAAATTATTACATCCTTGTGTAAAATGTTACAATATTTTTTATTTTGCCGTTTTACCGAACAATTCTCAAAACACCTTATACATGTTTGGGGTTTTCCAGCTGTGTGTTGTGTGTCTGTGAGTGAAGGCGGTCAGCGGGGAGAGTGCCCTCCTGACAGACGGAGCAAGATATATCTGTCTGTCAGCTGATGACTTCATCCAGCCAGGCCCCTATTGACTTTTACTGGACCTTGAAGTGAATTGTCTGGGTTAGCACAGCCCTTTACTGCCCACTATAAAGCACACACCCTCACTCACACAAACACAAACACCCGCGCACAATAACAGACACCCACATGTTAACAGAGGCACCCTGAGTGGAGCTGTCAGGTTTATGAGGAAATTGATTACCGTTTGGGGGCGAAGCACAAATCTAAGGAATATAAATAGAGTAGTCCAAATTTGACATGAGAAGGTAAGAGACGGATGGGGGATGGAGTGTGTGTGTGTGTGTGTTTGTCTGGGTAGCAGTGGGTGGAGGGGGCATAATGATATGCACTCTCTCTCTGACTCACTCATCTCATCTCTTGCTCTTCAAGCTGCGCTTCACATTGCGATAAGGTTTCTTATTTTCTCATGAATAGTCACGACGCAGCAGATGATAGTTTTTAATGTTAATTGATTCCCTTTGTTAACCCCTAACTAACCCCTCATAAGTGAGCGAAAACAGCTCCCAATAGACGACACAGATGGGTGCACAATGAAACCGCAGCGCTCACCAGAAAATATCCTCTGATAACTGGAATTGACAGCATTGTGCTGCCTTTATCGCGCCGTAATTACTCGGCGTTTCTCGGATGAAAAACGTGTCCTCTGAATATCTGCAAAACATTTTTCATAATTGGAGGAGAGAAAAAAACTTGTCTGTTTAAAAAATCAATTAAGAATTGCAAGGTTGCAGCGAGGGTTTCAGGCTCTGTGTCCTTGTGGTTTTGCTGCTCTGTTTTTTAAGAGCACTAAGGTTAACAGCTCCTGTGTTGCTCTGTCAGCTGGCGCTCTCTCTCTCTCTCTCCTCTTGTTTTCAGCACTGTTCCTCCTGTTTTTCCTCCCACCCCTTGCCTCTCTGTCTGCCTGAGGACTGGGTCATAAATCTCTTTGCCGCACTGCAACTCGGTCGTTAGAATTCTATTAGTTGTAAATATTCAATAAGGATCCTCACTTAGAGTCCCCTGTCCCTGTTATCAGACCTGCTCCAGCTACGATCGTTACAGCCGCTTGTCTTTTACGGATAACTCAGACAACAGGAAGCGATTTATTGCTGGATGCAAACAATTGCCACTTGAAAGAATGTATGTTACTTTTAGGAGGAGTGATAAAAATGAAAAGGACAGAAGGAAAGTCCACATGAGTACATTTTGCATGGCTTGTACACATTTCTGCTCTACTGGTAAAGCATTGCAGCATTTTCACAAATAACGAGTGCAGCAGAGTTCCTCCAAAGAGAAGCAATCAATCATAACCATATTGTGACCAACGACTGTGCTGTCGTCACAGTAACAGTCATTAAAGCAGCCCGAGGGAAGGCCTCCCATGTTATCTAAGACTGCTCTGGCAGCGTCCTTGTTGAGTAAACTCACATTAATCTTGTCACACACATTCACCCACTGAACCCAGGTAACCAACGCCCTCACTCTTAACTGCCCCCGCCCCACGGGCAGCTGTTTAATGAGTTCTTTAATTCACTGTATTGTCTGTTAATGTCTCCATGGTTCGGCTCAGGTATACGCCTCTGGGAAGCCGAGATAATTGTGCCCACTTTATCATCGATTCACGTCTGATGAATGACCCCGGCTAATACTCAGTTTGTTTGTGTCTTTTCTGCTTCCTTCTGCCCTGCGTGTGGAAGGCCGGAGTGAACGTTCTGCTGCAGGACGTCAACGGAAACATTCCTCTGGACTACGCCTCCGAGGGAACCGAGACCAGCTATATCCTCCGAAAACACCTGGAGGAAAATGGTAAAGATCCTGTTTCACATTTCACATTCAATTTATTATGAGCTGAATTAAAGCTGGGGTAGGCAGTTTTTCCGGAATAACCCTGCAGCATATTGTAATTACAGTGGTCTGAAACAAGTAGAAAGCAAGACTTCTGCACCTCCTCTTGGCTCTGTTTTCAGGTTTTAGAAAAGCTAGTCTGTGACAGGAAACGTTGGCCAATCACAGGGGTTTTCAGAAAGAGAACATTCCTATTGACTGTTCTACAAATACATGTGTGTATCCCTTCAGATGAGCATTTCGGATTTCTGATTCAATGGCAGAATAGTCCTGCAGAAAAAGTTTGAATTCTAGCAGTGTTAACAACAGACTGACTTATCAAAAAGATCTCAAAGAGACTGAATAAACAATGTCAATATCATTGATTTGTCTTTGCCTACCCCAGCTTTAACAGTTTGATTCAAGTAAATTCTTCACTCCATGTTCCATCTTAAAACCCTTCAGCAAGTGAAAAATATATTGTAGTGAGAAAAGTAAATATCTAATTGCCTTCATATAGGACATATAGGAATATTGTGCATTGTTAATAAGCCATGCCCGCGGCTAAACAGGAGGTGTCCTGTGTGTGATTGTGCGTAAAGGTGAAGCACACCCACAGGCCTAATGATGCTGGATTGCGATTAGGGCACTCGTCTCCCACAGAGAAGGGAGAAGGTCAACACAGGAGCCGCGAATATGACAGATAAAGGCTCAGGAGAGTTGGAGGCACACTGAGACGAGCGTGGTGGAGGCACAGACGCAGAGTGACAGAGGGAGAGGCAGCGAGAGGAGCCAAAAATACACTAAAGACTCACAGAGACAGAGGAGTCGTGCTGACAGAGCGAGACGGATAAACATATAGACAATGATGGAGGGTTGTCCCTCATATATCTGCCATTGGCCACGAGTTCACATGACAAATGTAAGCTTC
>CAFUXE010001048.1:259008-294981 GCA_903364295.1 Serranus cabrilla
TAGATGGCCCCTTTAGCTCTGGAGCCAACAAACTGGAGCAGGTACTGTGTCATCTTACAACTGCCACACTCCAGAAAACACACGGAGGCAGTGAGGACAGAGATAATCCCAAAAGTCCACAAAGAAAAGATCCTCCATCTCTCGATTGCTTTTTCAGGCTCACTCTTTATCCTGAACATCAAACGCTACATTATTACTTTGGTGTTTCATTGATGTATCTGAACACACAAAAAGGCAGGAAATCTGACAAAAGAATCTTCTTTTCTTGTTATTTCAGACTGAAAACAACAATCTGAGCTCTGCTGGAGATAATGACACTGAAACTGAAAAACTGATCACTTTGTTATATTTTTGAAATATACCAGTAATTTAAAAAAAAATTCTAAAGATGGCAACAGAAATAAATTCAATACTGGGTTTGGCACAACAAATTTGTCTGTTTTTCAACTGAATTTAACGCTCAAGATCAAAACTTCCAAGAAACTGACATATTCTTTAAGATTTTGTAGAGATAAATGAAGAGAATTTGTCTGAATGGTTCCTTGTACATGTGAATATAGATATTACATAGTAAGAAATACTTCCTGTCTGAGCTTTATGTATGTGGTTTATCAGAAGTATCACATTCAATGTGTTTGTATGTGTATTTCTGAAATAAATATCACAAGACAACAGTCATTTACACCCCTTGGAGAGCTACATAGAGCTGCAGTTTGCTGCCCCTGGTGACCTTTCTGCTCAGTTCACCTATTCTACCAAATCAAAAACTAAAGTATAAAAGATAAAAAACATGAAAACTGATTTGATTCAGTTATGATTGCAAACTGAATCAAGTGTGTATTAGTAAAGTAATGTCCTGTGTCTCTCCTGTAATGTGCATTTGAGACCCAAGAGCATTTTAGACTCTCTTAAATGGAAGATTGTCTGATAGAAAACAACTGGTGACGGCTTTGATTGCAGCAGTGTGGGCCTCGATGGAAAATAACATTATCATATAAAATATTCTGCCTCAAGCCTGTTGGTTTTTAACTCTCTCCCGTCCTCAGGTCAAGCTGATGCCTCCGGCCCCCAACGACGACCTGGCGTCCCTCAGCGAGCTGACCGACAGCAGCCTGCTCTACGAGATGCAGAAGCGCTTCGGCAACGACCAAATCTACGTAAGACTCCGCTGTCCCAGTGCCAGAAAAAAACAGAGTCCCACTCAACATTAAACATGCATTAAAGCACAAAGCACACACAGAACAGGGAGAAATCCAAACACTCGCTCGCTCTCACGGGCACAACTCGGCCTCTGCAGCTGTTTATTTGCAGCCGAGTGTTGTGTTGTTTACGGTCTGGGAATTTCAGAGCGTGATGTTTGGATCACATCACACATTCTCCTTTACCCACGAGCTCTGCAGCGGGTTTCCCTCCAGCATATGCACATGCAGTGTACTCTGCTTCTGAAGGATAAACACTGCACACAGTGCATCACTAATACTGTACCTCCTCTCCTGAAGGCGGCTGTGCAGATATTATTAATACTCGTGACCTCTGACTTATATTTAAATCTTTATTAGTCTCAGTAGTCTGTGCACCCTTTTATGTTCATGAGCTGAATCCCTTTCCCTCACTCCCTAATTTTAATACACACACACACATACTTAAACTGGTGCCAACTGCAAAATCAATACCATTTAGATTGATTGGAAAGATAAATCTATAACTATATTCAGGAGTAAAATGCCTTTATCTCCAACAATTGGTCCATTTTATAGTCCTGTCATCTTCTCCAGCTTTAAAACTGTAGCCTGGCCCGGACTTCTCCGCGGGGACCGAGCTCTATAAAGACTGGAACCAGATCAATGTGGAGCTATCCGGTGCACTCTCTTCTCTGTGAAGAGGCAGTAATAGTCTGTTATTATAGGAACCCAGATGGGCAACAGACAGTAGGGTTAGCCGCAGCAGGGGACAACAGATAAGGGGATGACAATAAAAGGCGGCAGAGTGGTGGATGAAGAAAAGAGAAATGAGGAGAATTTAGAATAATGAGGGCTGGATTTGAGGTGCAGTCCAATTTGGAAGAAGAAAAGGTGAAAAGAATGGACAGAGTGCAGCTTTCACAAGGACGCAGGAGCACGTCAGATCCGATTGTGTGCACGGTAACTCTGCTGTCAGTGAAGTGTGCACGGTACAGTCGTGCATTCTGCTCCATTATGTTTGCAGCGAAGGGATTCCTAAATAAAGCAAAGGGAGCAAATAATGGCTCCACGTGTAAGTATAGTTTTCAGAATAGTATCCATCAAAATTCTTCACCTTGTCATACTTTAGCTTTGACCTTATGTACATGATAGAGGGCATTTCAAGGAAGAGGTGAACAAAGCAGATATGTGATAAAGGACAGAAATAGGGGGGAGGACAAAGGCGGTGAATGGTCCATATGTTCCCAGCAGGGTGGTCAGAGACGGGGCTTTGATGAGTGGTCTGCTGCCTTCTGCCAGGATAGGAGGACCAGTGCACAGCTAAACCCCTGAGGAGAGCAGCAAGGGACCGTGGACAGATATGACAGAACATACTGTCATAATCCTTGCTAGGTGTAAGCACGGAGGCGATCATGCGTTCGGTCGTGCACGTGTGTCTGTTTGTATCTGCCAAGAGTTAATCCTTCATACTGCCGGACCCAGTAGCCGAACACTTTGTGTGCACACTTGTGATCGTATGCTCAAGTGATTGTGGTGATTCACAGAAAAACCTATTTTATTGGCAAAATCATACAGAAAAGGGCTTTTTTTTTTTGCAACTGGCAAGGCTAAAAACAAGCCTGACAGTCTGTTGTAGGCCATATTTTGGCCTTTGTTATTATAGAAAAGTTTTTCCCATTTTGAACCAGAGCTTCTGTTGATGAATTACAGACCTGGTAAGGCACAATACAAAATGAATAAATCTCTGTTTTTGTTATCTTGCCACCAGCTTGACCGTGAGGGCGCTGCAAGGGATGACTGAGTGGGATTCAACCATAGAAATAGAATATTATAATACTATTCTATTTCTATGGATTCAACTGTTTGTTGTGTGGGAGGAGAGTGGGAGACTCACCTGGGGGAGATCTGCACTCTACCGACTGCACTTGTCTAGTTTAACCTTGTGACAGGCTTGTCAATAACCCAGCCTTCGTCAGAACGTGTGGAAGTGGTGCACTGTTCTCAGACCATTTTCAATTAGTTAAAAAAAAAAAGCCAAACTTGTAGTGTGAATGTTGCTCTGTGCCTGCTAGCAGTGGGAATTTGTTCAAGTCATTAACCTTGAGCCAGGGCCTCAGGACAGAGCAGCATGTTACAGAATGTTAGCCATGTCTGCGCCTTCCCAGGGGGCCGAGCGGGAGACAGCCTCCGGGACTCTTTGTGAGAAACGGAGGGTTAGCAGTTTAGTGAAACGGGTCAGGAATTGACCGTTGGTTATTTTTATCTGAATGGCTTCAGGGTTTGTGAGGAGGACGTGTGGGAGGGCAGAATAGTTATTTTTTAAACGGAGAAAGGGCATTACTGAGGTTATCGTCTGAGGTCCCTCCCTGACCTTTCTCTGCCTTGAGATTACCATATTCTTAAAGTAATATAGATTGTCACCACCATGAATACTGATGTAAAGGAAAGAGTGGGACAGCACTTTTTCACTTCAGTGTTAGCTACAGGCAGACTCTAAGTTATTAAACCTCAGCTTCAGCTTATTTAGATGTCAAAATGTTCAACCTCACACCCAAAAGATAAAAGTTTGACATGTTTCTATTCATGAGTAAAAGAGTCAGGTGCGTCTTTTCTTCTGTTCTGCAGACTTACATTGGACACATTCTTCTGCTGGTCAATCCAAACAAAGAGCTGCCCATCTACTCCACTTTGGTAAGCATGCATTTAAATTACCTCTATTTCATAGGCTTACAATACATGCTGTGTTTGCTTATTTAATGTAGTTTTTCCAGGTCTACGTGCTATATAATCCATGCTTAAAGCGTGTGTCTTTACATGTGAGTGGCTATGCATTTTACATGCACAAGCATACTATAAAGGAGGCGTGTTTGCTGTATAATAAGCAGGGCATGAACAGATGAAATGGACCTTGGGGCTGATAAATAATGCAGTCTTCCTGTCAGTGATACACAGCACCAGGCTGACTCCGCATCAGCGAGGGAAGAGAGAGATCTAGTTTAAACACAATCACACACACAATCACACACACACAGACTTCGCGTCACTGCCTCTTTACTATAAAGAACTAACCACCTCTAATTACTTTCTCTATAGGTGGAAAGCATTATATTTACAGAAACTATAAGGACCTGCATTTTTGTGTTGCTTTTGTGGTTAAATGAGCCTGATGATGTAAGATTTTGAACTGGCTAGCACATGCATTTTTTTTGGAAGTGAGTGAAAGAAACAAAGAGAGGCAACTATATATATATATATATATATGTTACTATTTTTATTTTTTTGAACCCAGGTGTTTGCAGGATGCATAGCGATGGTCGAACATCTTAATATTATAGAAACTACTGTGAATTGTCCTGGTGCATGTGGTCATCACGCTTATTATCACAAAAAGCTTTGTGGTGCAGCTTTATTCAACAAATGTAGCTAACATCAGCAAACAATCAACCAACGTTAGCTAAAGCATTAGTTAGCTTTGTTTTAGCCGCTAGCCTAGTACGCCTCACACATTATTTAGTTATTTTGATTCTGTAAAGGCGTAATATTGGCGTCCCCAGTCTTCCGGCATTGCAGAACGAGGTGGGAGGAGACGGAAGTGCTGCTTAACACGGCTGCAGCAGTTTGTGTACAATAAGCGGCAGCGGCGAGTGCATTCAAAATATTGTCGGAAGAACTGCACATCGTGCTGTTTGTCGCTGTAGAGATTCTACAGACTCAAGCAAAGTTGTTCTGCATTTTGCTGAATATGATTCAGTTTCTGTCAGACTCAAGTGAGAGGCGTGTTTCTGATGATACGGTCTTCCTTTCTTTTTACCCATTTCACATTGATCCCGCCTCAAACGGTCTCTGTTACTACCTGAGAAGGTGGTACAGAGCCGGGATTACTCTGGGACGTTCAGTCTGAAGCTGAAATGTCACACAGGTGTAAATATGGTGGCTTCAAACGGCAGCCTGAAAGGTTTTAGTATGATTATATTACACACCTGCCCCGGAGGCAGAGGGCCAACTTTGAATCCTTTTAAATCCCACAATTCTCTCCTTCTCTTGAATGACCAACAAAGGTTGACTCATGTTTTCCTCCCACGCTTTATCACTGTCCCTTTTAGCTTTTTTTTGTTATTGTTCTTCGGTCCATTAGTTTCTTTTTCTCTTTGCTGATTCTGCTTCAATATCAGCCATAACCACAAAAATCCAATGTACTACTCTGCATGCTGCTTCGCCTGGGAAAATGTAAAAAATAAGCTCTTCCTGTCTGCAAATAATTCATTTCGTTTTGAACAGGCAGAAGAATAACTATATAAATATTTTAAGTATACATCCAGTCTTCTCACAGATGGTCTTGTTTGCTGATTTAGCTTATATGAAGGTATCAGTTTCTACTTTAGACGGTTTCATAACTCACTGTAGTTTCTTTAATATTTTAACAGCTTGTCAGTAAACAAGTGACAGCCTCTGATGTTTAAACATCATTGTCAGTTGTGCAGTGTTGTGATATCAATCAACAACAGTGTGTGTCACCTTGTTTGGAACAACAAATAACTCATTTTGAAGCTGCTGAGTTAATGCCAGCGCGGTGCTTGCCCATGTGGACCCAGGAGGGGTTGGATGGAGGAGGAGACATCTTCTCCTGCCATAACAGAGCGAAGCCAAGCCCCCTCTGGCTGTCCCGCTCCTGCCCGTGTCTGGATTCACTCCAGGCATCCAAACCCGGCTGAGAGGGCGCGTGGACGAGCGGGGAGGAGTCGCAGTGAGAAGGACATATGTCGTAACATGTGTGATCTGCTGGCCGTCTGTCACCCCCTCTGGTCTGGTGGTCCACAGCCCAACCTCGCTCCCCTTTCCACAGCCACAAATACTAGACTGGCACACATCCTCTGGACCGGGTACAGATAGGGAGGGTGACAGTACAGTCATATCACAGCTCAGTATGACAGACAATGGAGGGTTCACTGTGGGATGCACTTTTTTTTTAACAAAGTTGGAAATGTGACAATTTAAAATTCCTTTTTTTATTTCTCCTCAGGCACAATTCTGCAACTTTTACACTATAGCTTCTGTTAAAAGCAAAAATGCTAATTAGATAAATTATAGATTTATATTATAATTATATAAATTATAATACACACCAGTTGGTCAGAAGCCTTGAAGAAAAAATCTTAAAAAAAAAAGTTATATCAGGACTAAAGCTTGTCAACATTTTCAGGCCACGGTTGATTCAAATTTTTTAAATTTCTAAAGCTTTTTTTTTTTTTAGCTCCATCAGTAGTGATGTTACTTCTAATGACAACAAATACACAATGTTTTACTAAGAAAAGTGGCGTTTATGTGTGCAAACAAAAAGCTAATTAAATTCAGTAAGTATTTTGCATTTTGTGTAGCACTACATCATGCTCCCATATACTGTCACACTTCTAAAACAACGGGTGAATAGGTATTGTTGTTCGTTTTTCTATCACTCTGACAAGATCTGAAAGTCAGCTTTACTGGTTGTTCATTTAAAGTAAGCTAGCCAGAATGAGCAGCTTGAACACATAATATGTAATTTCCTGCCGCTAGGTGGCTCTTAATTAAAACAGCAATAAGAGATTGCAGTCACCTCAAGCTTCTCCCGCTTAGGATTTCTTCAGTGTTCAGGAGGTTTTTAATGAGAGCTGAATTTTCCTCACAGGTCCCCTTCAATTCAGAACAACTGACTTGTTGATTAAAACCGGTAAAAACACTTAATAAAGTAGTTTCATTTTAAAAATCATGGTTTCTGTAGCTGTGCAGCAAACACAGAGTGTCCTGGAGGGACTGTGAGCTGAGCTGCTGCCAATGTTTGCTCAGCTTGTTTCTCTGATAACTTAAGATCCCAAACAGATAAAATATGTAGTTAAACCAACCACTTCCCAAACGTTGCCATGCCAACGACCCCCATATAGCATTAGACTCTGGCGGGTACCCCGATGAAATTCTTTCAGTCAGGAACCCCACTTTGACAAACACTGCCTTTAAAACTGCTTAAAAATTCAATTCATGACTTCATTCATGCGCAAAGAAGATATGACTCCATTAACAGGCAACCAAATAAAATAAAGCCGTTACCTTGATTTAAATGATGCACTTGTCAAGGTTTGGAAATTGTTGGAAACTTTTGGGAAAATGTAAATACACAACTCAACATAATCATCTGGTCATTATTTAACGTTTTACGTTGTCACTTTTGGTTGAGTCACATGGTTAAAGCGGTAAACCACACATTGTTAGTGAGCTGGACACACACACACAGGTATGGAAAGTTATACCCAGCATGGTTTCACTGTTTCGCTGAAACTTTATCCTTTGTGTTGCTCAGTTTGTGTGTCTCCATGTTACATAACGTTGTAATCAAATGTCTTAACGGACTCCACCTCTCTCCCTCTCCCTCCCTCCCTCCCTCCCTCTCCCTCTCTCAGGTGAGTCAGCTGTACCTGAGCTCCACGGGCCGCCTGTGCTCCTCTCTGCCGCCTCACATCTTCTCCTCAGCAGAACGAGCGTACCACATGATGCTGCAGGAGAGACGCCCGCAGTGTTTCATTTTAAGGTACACAAACACTCTGCGCTTCCAGATTATGGGACGAAACTGTCGATGGAGCGAAATAACTCTGCAGATTGTAGTGACGTCCAGTTGGCCACCTGGTTTGGCCGCACACGTGTGAAACACTCCCTGAGAGATTAATAAGTCTCAGCTTGAGCCGGGCTTCGGACCCGTTTGGCGTTCACACACAGAGACGGAGGTTTGCTGGGAGCGGGACATCGTCTCACGCTTTGTCCTCGGCTGGACGGAGGCAGCTCCCGGATTGCAATTAAATCCCGTTCCGGCTTTCCAGTGACATTCCCGCTGAGTTGTAACCAATCTGGCAGAGAGTTAATGCACCCTGGCCACAGGCTATCCATCTCACTCACACACACAAACACACATGCTCGGACGCTGTACCATACATTCTCACGTACACAAACTTGCTTCCCTGATTCTTTCCCAACTGCACTTTATTCCTCTTCTTCTTGTTTCTTTCCATTCAAGCTTCTTATTTCGCTCTGCGTTTCCTCTCAAATGCACACACCCACACACGTTTACAGGCAATCAGCGGCCGCGGCCCCCCGAGGCTAGTGCTCCAGCAAAATGCCCTTGAAATCTAATAGAAACTGGTAAATGAAAAGACAGTGGAAAGGCCTTTGGACTTCGCACTCAGCAGGGCTGTTAGTAGGAAATACAGTAACACACATACAAACCGCGCAACACAACACACCGCGGTCATTAGCGAAGGCTTCTGACCTTCTGAAGCCATCTGCTTGGTGTTACTACGACGGTCTCGACTCTCTGCGTGTCGGTGAGTGTCGGAGCATGTACTGTAGAGGTACCTTATGTCACATTTAATATCCACTCAGCGTCCAAATTAAAAACAGGCGTCCAATGCCAGATAAGTTGCGGCTTTAACAGCGTGTGGAAAGTGGTGATCAATGGAGCAATGTTAGTCGTGTCAGAAAGAAGAATTAGATGGATTTGATGGGCGGGGGTCCCTGAAGGGGTGATGTCAGGTAGGTGGAGATGTGTCACAGAGGTGACAGATGCTGGAAACACCCCGATGACTAATGCATGAAGCCAATTCTTCTGAGACACACAGCACACACAGATGCCTGATTTTTGTTCTGTTAAGTTATCTCTTCACTCAGCCGCAGTATTTTAATTTCACTCTTTAAGCTTGCACATTTTTGTTCCCTGTTTATTTCAGATAGAAAAAACACATTTATCCAGGTGGAAATTGTTGTGCAGATGTTTAGAAAGAGTGAAATATAAAATATCGATAAAGGTCCAAGTCGTTATATAATTATCATCACTTACAATGAATGTGCATTAGGACGTGATCTCTTAAACCTCTCAAGCAGTTCTAAAAGTGTGATGAAAGTTTGGCCTCGGTTTCATTTATGGAAACAACACATCATGGCATGATGTCGTTTGTGCAGTATAACACAAAAACAATGACACAAATCATGAAAAAAGAAAAAGTACGTTTATTTTCTGTAATTTAATAAAAGGAAATGGAAAACAATTACTACATATACACCCCACAAGTGTTTAACACTGAGCTGTTTACATTTTTTTTTTTTTACAAATTCTGCATTCAGATATTTTTTTGGAAAACACGTTTTTCAGATCCACTTGCCGGCTGTGGGGTCCAGAGGTTAATGTCCATTATAAACTTGTGAAATGATCACAGCAGGCGAAACCCGTTTAAATGCTTAAAGGAACTTTACATTTGGAACCTAGTCTTGAAACATTAGAGACAACTACAAGTATAACACTAATCACCTCACCTAAGGTAAGAACGACATTAAATCAGCCTTTTTCTGTCTCTTCAGTGGTGAAAGTGGTTCTGGGAAAACGGAGGCCTGTAAGCACATAGTGAGACACCTGACGGCCCGATCCAGCCCCAAAGGCTTTGCACTGGAGCCCCGAATGAAACACGTAAGTCTGGATCTGATACCCAACGTGTGATGTAATCGCAGTGTCCTGGGTGTGGGTCTTGAATCCTTTTTTGTCCTTGTTTCTTTACTTTGGATTTGCACAAAAAGGCAAAACACCAGACAAATAATCTTACAGTGGATGTTTGTGCTCGACACAATCCAAACTCATGAATATCTGTGTGTTCTTCAAAGCAAAGCACCCACTGAATCTTACATCCTCTCTCCCTGTCTGTTCTTTTCTTACTGCTCGTTGTTCCTCCCCATATCATCTCTGTGATCAAAAATCTGATTGTATCCCGCTGCTGTACAAGTGCTGTGCTGGGGGGGAGAATAGGTGTATGGATTAGCACACCAGAGTCGGGGGGCTTTGCTGGTAGTCTTTTCTTCTCTGCTTGATAGCTGTTCATTTGGTCAAAGACACCGTTTTAACATTCAGACCCCGCGTTTCGATTGCATCATCAAGATCGACTGTATCTCTTACAATTCAGTTTGTGTAGCAGCGAACCAATTGCAGCAGAGAAAATTGGGTTTTCGTCTTCGCTTTTCTTAAGGAGCAGTCCATTTTTCTTACTCTTACAGCTTAATAAAGGAGTATTGATTTAAAAAAAAAAAAAGCAGAGTACAATGGGATGGCAGATACCAAAATAAGAAGGCTGCAGTACTAGAATAGATAATGACCAGTCCTTTTGGATAGAAACATACACTGACTTTTCTTTTTTTTTTTAAAGAAGCATTTAGACAAGGTCATCGTCTCCTCCCTCGTATTGTATAAGAGAAAGAGGAAAGCGCTTTTAGTCCCACCTCTCGTTACATTCTCTGTTGTGTAGCTGAGGTTCAGGTTGTGACATGTTGGTGGTGCTTCACACATGAGTCCCCACGCGGCGCTCAGTCGGCTAACAAAGCCGTGTGTAGCCGGGGATTGCAAGCGCCGTGTTCTGATGAAGTCATCGTTATGTAGTCGATATCTGGGTCAGCTCGCTCTCTGATCATCCAGGGACACAGAAAACACACAGAATGGATGGATGTTGACATCTAGTGGCAGAAAGTGGGAAAGAAGCATAAATCTGTGTGGAAGATGATTTTATTATTATGAAAAGGAAAGTTTGTATAACAACTGACTGGTAACATTTCCTTTGCTTTGCTGAAATATGCAGGTTAACTGTATTTTGGAGGCCTTTGGTCATGCAAAGACTGTGAGGAACAACAACTCAAGCCGCTTCATCAAGCTGTTGACCGTCCAGTACTGTGACAAGAGGAGGACGCTGCTCAGAGGTAACCTGCATCTCTGCTTGTTTGGTAGTGAGCTGTACTTTCACCAGTGGTGGAATCTGACTCTGTACTTTTACTCAAGAACTGTACTTATACAGAAATACTTATTTGAGTATATCCGTATCTGTAACTGTATACTTCTACTTCACTACATTTTAGGGCAAATGTTGTACTTTTACTCCACTACATTTAGCTGCCAGCTTTAGTTACTTTTCAGGTCAAGATTTAACAAGAAAAAATATGATCATTAAAAATAATTTAGCATTTTTATAAAGCTCCTAACAATATATTAAGTGGTTAAAATTAGGAATATATTTAACAATCTGAGTGGGTTAATTCTGCATAATGAGTACTTTTACTTTTGATACTTTAAGTACTTTTTGATGCTGATACTTTTACTGCAGTAAGTTGTAAATACTAGTACTTTTACTTAAGTAAGGGATCTGAATACTTCCTCCACTCGCTGACTTTTGCTTGCATAAAGTATGAGAGAGGATGATAAGATGATAAGTGTAAAAACACTGTATTTTACCTTATGACAGTAACACATTCTTAGACATAAGCTATACAAGGGATTGGGTTTTGGGCATGAACTGCCTGTTTGAGGTTTTCCAACAATTTGATCCAAGTAGGGACACTGACTAGACCAATCCATGCTGTGAAGCAGCAAAGCATCAGCACAGTGTCACACACCACCACCATGGTTGACTGTTGGTATGATGTTCTTAAGGTGGACTGCAGTTTCAGCTTTACACCTCATGTATGTCTAACAAAATGTTCCACTTTGGACTCATCAGTCCACAGAACATTATCCCAAAAGGCTCGGGGGTTGAGCATTAGATGAGCCTTTATGTTCCTCCTGGTTCTTGGTTGGTTGTGGCCTTGAAACAAGTTTGAAACCATTTTTGCTCGTCTCTTTCTCACGGGGGAATCATGAACGCTGATTTTAAATGAGGCGAGAGAGGCCTGCAGTTCTTTAGATGTTCCTCTGAGTTTTTTATTAAATCCTGAATGAGTCGTCAGTGTGGTCTTTTGGTAGGATGGCCATAGTTTGGAGATGATGGCTGTCACTGTTGTTCACCGGAGTCTCAGAGCCTTAGAAATGGCTTTTACCCTTTCTAGACTTATACAGTTCAATAACTTTATTTCTCCTCTCTTTTGGAGTTTCTTACTGTGCTGATGTTCAGACCTTTTAGCCAAATTTACACTACTGGAAAGGTTCCAATTAAGTGATAAAGGGCCAATAACTTACTTTCACACAGTGCCATTTAGTGGTAAAAAAAAAAATATATATATTTCCCTGCAATTAATGAAATGATCATTCGAAACCTGTATTTTGCATTCACTCACATTGTATTTTCTTATATTTACATTTTTAGAAGATCTGAAACAGTTAAAGGTGACAAATATGTAAACATAGAAGAAACCAGGAAGGGGGAAATACTATTTTACTGCACTGTATTTAAAACACAGTTGCTCCTCTGTGGTTGTGCAGTTTGCTGTCAGATCAGGTGCACAGCAGCAGAACGCCAGCAGGAGGCAGTAAAAGCCCATTTCTGTCTGTTCACCTTATTTTACCCCAGTTAATTAGATCAGCGAGCACTGGCCCTTGAACAGCAGCCACAGATTAAGTGTTAGTACTACTACTATCATTAGCACTGTTGAATGAAATTTACACACGTGTTGCTGAAGTATAAACAACATCTGATGTTTCAGCCCGTGTGTACACCTACATGCTGGAGAAGTCCCGTCTGGTCCACCTGCCTCCTCACCAGCACAGCTTCAACATCTTCTACCTGATGGCTGAAGGCCTGTCGGCTGAGGAGTGCAGCGCGCTTTACCTCAACAACGTCTTGGCTCACAGGTACGTGGCTGAGATAGATGTTTGGAACCAACGCACACTGATCATAGGTTGTTTCCTTGTCTGAAATATTGGGCCACATTTCCCCCTCTCTCCTTCCTTTCTGCAGGTATCTTAGTGGAGGACTTCAGGGGGAGAACCCTCCAGTAGCTACAGCTTCTACCCAGAGCAGGGAACGCCTCGCCGCGGTCAAACAAGCCCTACGCGCCCTGGGCTTTAACAAGCAGGTATCGATCTGCACTGCGTACAGCTTCTGTTGATTTTAATCAAAGGTTATTGACAGAAGGGATCGTTCAGGTGTTGATGTCGCACATCCTCGTATGAGGTCATTGATGAGATCTCAGCAGGTTTTGCTGGCACAAACTGTCCAGGAGCTGGATCCTCCAATAGATACGTCTCTAACTTTACCCTACATTCATGTGGAATCATTTAAGTAATGACTTCCTGATTGGGAAAATTCAGGACCCTGCAAAGACTTTGTGATAGATTGTCTTTCTGTCCAGGGTGTACCCTGCCTCTTGCTCAATGTCAGCTGGGATCAGATCCAGGACCAGCCCCCTGCTGCCCAAGTTCAGATAGGGGGTCAAGGATAATTGATGTAATATTACATCCTTTTTAACTTTGTATTCTTTCACATATTGCATATCAGTTGTATGCCAGCAGCTCATATGTAATTTGTTATGATATGAGGTTATAATTGTTGGTTGCTTTCCAATTAGAGGGACCTAGATTATTAAAAAAATATATTTTATTATTATCATTTATTCTGATATCAAGTCAGGTAAAGCAATATTTTAGATGTTTTAAGGAATGTTTTTTAAAAGCTTCGAGCAATAAAATGCAGCACATTGTGTTACAGTCCATGTTTATGTCCACATTCTGCCTTAAAGCTCAGGAAAACACTGACTTCCCGACTCTGGAATGTCTCTGGAAACATAAACTAATGGCCTCATTCCTTGGGCTTTTATTCAATTTGTAAAGTCAAATATATTTTGAAATGAATGTTGTCCCAGTAACACCTGGTAAATAAGGACACGGTCACAAGTCATTCCCAACTTGGCAAGGATTGTCCACGCTCCATTAAACAATTGACTCCTGCGTAATGGATTGTGGGACGGTGAGGGATGCAAAGGACAGAACAGCGTGTCCTCCCAGTTCAGACACAGGAAGCCTTTTAGATGCGCAGCCCTCTTGGCCTGGATGTTTGGATTTCTGAGGACACCGAATTGGGACTCATCATGTGTTTCAATGATCCGTCTGAAGAGCATATGAGACATGTGACCAAATGAAAACAAAGACTTTGATTTATGCATCCTGCGTGTGTGTAGTTCGCTACAGTGCGCGGTATAATCCGCCCTGCGCACCACCAGCCGTGTTCCCAGCCCATTATCAGGTTCTATTCTTAGATCCCCAGTCAGCATCTGTCAGCAGTGAGTGACCACAATCTCACCTTTCAATCCGGCAGCATTCAATACACGCAGGCAACGCCTCGGGGACGGAGGGAGAGAGCGATAGATAGTCTTATATCAGAGGGCACTAGTGTCCACTGGATAACACAGTGAGTCCAGGGAACAGAAGGAGTGGGGGAGTAGAAGTGGAAGTGATAGACCACCCATTGGTCTCCGTCTTAGTCTAATCACAGGAAGACTCCCAGTCCAGACCCAAAGGTCAATCGTCATTAACGCTCCCTATCGCTCCTTTTCTCTCCCTCGCGCCCTCGCTCCCTTTCTTCTCCCTCCTAAGCGGGGGGGAGTCCGTATGTGTATAGAGTGTCAGACAGAGACTAATGCTTGTGTTTATCTCCCAGATATCAGCTCCAATATCCTGCCTAGAGAGAGTGCACACGCAGACATATTCACACACACACACACACAAGCACACACCCTCAAACTCGAACATCCCCCTCTCAGAGATTCAGAGCGGTGGGTAATGGGGTATTCCATTAAGCGTCCTCTACTCAAGGGCACAGAGGAAGGGAGAGTGGGATGGAGGAAGAGGAGTGTGTGAATGAAGAGGGGATGGTTGAAGTGTCATAGAAAAGCATTGGATTATTTATTTGTTCATTTCATTCATTTTGTAGGGGGTTTGTTGACATTTACATAAAGTCCGGTGTATTTTATAAGTTCTGATTTTTCAATCATGAACCGTTTCCTCACAGTTTAACGTAGTGTAAGTTGGTATTAAACACTAACAAAAAGGGAAATCCGTGTTTTTTTCTGATGTTTCACTCTTTTCAAACTGATATTAATGAGTGTGGTGCCTCTCTAACTCCGCGTTCTCTCTTCTTCTCTTCTAGGAGGTCGAGTCCGTGTTCATGCTGCTGTCTGCTGTGCTCCATATTGGGGACCTACGTTTCACTGCATTGACAGATGCCGATACAGCCTTCCCTTCTGACCTGCAGCTGCTGGACAGAGGTCAGTGCCCTCCCCTCACATGACTTGGGGTCATATTTCCACCCCGTGAGGTCGGATGGGTCGGGGAGCCGGGGTACATGGCTCACCCACTCAGTCTTGTTTACCTCGTCGTCTTCGCTCCTCCCTTTCTCTCCCCCTTGGAGTTCTGCTTGGCAGCTTGCCAGCACGAGCTAAAGGCCAGACAGTCACCTGTTTGGTAAGCTGCATTTTCTGCCATAACATCACCACATCGAGGAGGGATCCCCCTTAAACTCACTTTCCTGCTGCAGAGTTTTCTCTCTTTCTCCTTTCCCCTCATTACGCAACCGCTATATTTGCTCCTGTGAACCCTGACCTGAGTGAGATGGTAAACAAATGACATCAGCGCCAAGACGGGAAAGAGCCCGTCGTTGTCAGGGAGATGTGATGTCATGGCTAGTGATGTCAGCAAAGGGGTTCTGGGTTGCTGTCACCTGTTTCTGCTGCTTGTTTACGAGTTGTGCTCAGAAATGCTCTGATGACTAATAACTGCCAGCTCTGAATGATCTGAGGCCGAGCTCAGCTTGTTGTGCTGGCAGCGTGATGTCACCGTCAGAGCAGGGGAAGAGCAGATTGATTTCTGGGATGTTATCATCCCGGCTACCTTTCTGACATCCTCATTTGATGATTAATGCTTGTTATGTTGATGTTTTTCATCCTGCATGTCATCCCAGCACTGACAGTTATTCTGCATGTTTTTCTCTCTTCCTGTCTCTGCACAGTTGCTGGATTGTTGCAGGTTTGCTCCAACGACTTGAGCACGGCCCTCACCTCTGACGTCCAGTACTTTAAAGGTATCATCACTATTCCACACATGAGCAGATTCACTCTTTATTTCCATGCACAAAATGTTTCTGTTTTTGCCTTTTCTACTGTAAGATGTTTTCATGGCTAAAGAAAATGAATATTCCAGTAATATTCCAGTTACTCCAACTGGAAAATATGTATTTTTTGTGAGATAAATGGCTCCAGATGGTGAAAAGGAAGCATTTTTGTGGCTGATATGGATATCAATATTCAAAAGTAAAGGGGAAAAAAACCTGTCAGCCATATACTGGCTTATAATTGTGTCTTAAGATAAACATAATGTGTTTAAAGGATCCTTTTTTGTCAACAAAATATGTTCAGAGCAAGACATTTTCTAGTTTAAAAGGTTTCTGACTCCTGAAAAACAACATTTCTTTCTAAATAACCTTAAAAATATAATTGGATATGATCTGCTCTGCAAATATATAGCCAAGATGTGCAGATGCTGAGACGAGCCATGCACATGTTTTGGTCTGGCTTTGACAAAAATTATCTGCAGAAGGACTTTGTTAAAACCACAGTAATCAGTGTCTTGTTGCAGCAGAAAACCACATGCACTGGGACTTGAAAATCCATAAAACGAATCTTCCAAACACTGTACTATCACTGTGTTGTCAACTGAAAAGTCAAGAAACTGTGTTGCCACATCCTGTTTTTTTCCTCCAGGCGACGTGATCACTCGGCGTCACACAGTGGAGATGTCAGAGCAGTACAGGGACCAGCTCGCAAAGGCCATCTACGGACGCCTCTTCAGCTATTTGGTCAACAGCACCAACGACTACCTACAGGGACAGGACGACAGCATCGGGTACAGCTGTCTGTCTCTGTGTGTGTGTGTCTGTGTTTATGCAAGTGTGGCAAGGGTTTTTTCAGTGATAACCGCCCCAAAGAAATTTCTCTGGAACCCGAGGTCGTTTATATCTGTTATCACAAACAGCACCAATGCAGTGTATCTGTCATCGCACACGAGCAGTCTCTCATTCAGGGCCTCCGGAGTGACAACACTGATATTGTGACATGACACATAGTTTAGAGTGGAGGTTTGTAATAGTTTTCATTGCATGACCCACACGCATAGGCATGTACGCTGAAGGGGAAAATAGTGAACAACAAGGTGGAGATGGAGGACACACCCAAGGTTTATGTGAAGGTCTTGCACACACAAAAACACACACACACACTCCTAGGTGGTGGCCAGTGGGATCCTTGGCTTTGTTGGTGTTGTGAAGTCTTATCATACTGTCTTAGATAACTGCTGGAATGTGTTTGTGCTTTGCCTTGTTTACACACCAACCACAGAACATAATAAATTTGTCAACCACACGAGTCACTACTGGCACACCCCCTTCTGATGTGTTACGGCACACACAAACACACACACTCAAGAACATGATCATTCCTGTCAGGGTGACGCAAGCAAGCGTTGACCCCCGCAGTAAGAGTTGTGTAATATAATTAATATGATCTCTGTTTGTTAATTTCCTGCAGGGATCCTGCTTTGGAAATCGGGATCTTGGACATCTTTGGGTTTGAAGAATTTCAGAGAAATGGCTTTGAGCAGGTGGGACGATGCTTCCTTTTATCACATTTGAGTCAAACCCAGAGACACACATGTTCCTCTTCCCTTCAAGCCAACACATCACCCCTCCTCATCAAGCCAAATGCATTTATAACGTTCCCTGATTAACATCAGCTGTAGAAATCTCTCTGAATGGTGTGTAGTGTTGTAGTTTCAAACAGATCTTAATCAGATTGTGAAAATATTTAGGACTGTTATCTATTTTAGCCCCGGACATTTTATGACTGTAATTGTAATGAATGAGATGAGGTCTGTGGCCGACTGTGGCGTGATTTTCTGCTGTCCTCAAATGAACTGACGGCCGACACAATGACTGCTCTGTGTCTGAGAGGTCGCAACGGGCAGCTTCAAAACACTGTGTGTGTGTGTGTGTGTGTGTCTCTTACTTTTACATGTATGATTAGTTAAATTAAAAATAATAGATTAGTAAATGTGGCTTAAACTGGATTAAAAGTAAAATTATGACACTTTCTGGTAGAAAACCACACCGCTGATGCATCTTAATGGCGATAGGGGATCATCACCATTTAAATTGACAGATTTCTCCTGACCTGTTTCCATCCTAATTCTTATCTTTATTTTTAATTTAATAATTTTTTTAATTAATTTATTTTAGCTTTTGTCTTTGTTTTGCTCGTCTTTTTTATTATTACGTGAAAATAAAGGTTTAAAAAAATAGAAGAAAATTACCACATTTAGACTTTGTAATGTATAAAAGTTCCATATTACACCTTTAAATCCTGCAGCCCCTTAAATATGTCTCTGTCTGATGTAGTTTTACCGTCTCCACAGCATCACACAGTTCTATGGGACTGCGCTCTGCACCAAACAGAGTATTTAGTGAGAAGAAGCTTTGACATTTGTAACATTTGAAATGTGGAGATCTAACTGGATTCATAAAGAATAAGAATCTTCATTTGATTCCTTTTCTCTCAGCCCCTCCCTCCTCTAATATGTAGTTGTTTGTGTCTGTGCTTTTGAATGTACTCAGCACGCAGATGGACCAGCATGTCTGGTTGTTTTTCGTGATGTCAGTATGTGTGATAACATTGCATAGTGTACAGAGAACAACATGTGCAGCTCCTTACAGCTCACCTGTTATGGGCTGTAAATCTGTCATGTGCTCATCAAGCATTCACTGTTAATAGACTACCCCATTGTAAGACCAGCAGGGAGCAGGCAGACAGGTCTGTATATCACTGTGTGGTGTCTTAGGGTAGAATTTATAGTGCTCAAGAGGCTAAGTGCTACTCAGAGCTTATGTTGAGTCCCTGTGGAACTCCCAATCTTCTCCCAGTCTTTATTAGGGCCAGTGTGTTTGTCTTTGCTTGCATGCGTGTGTGTGTGACTTTGTTTTTCGTGTGTCAGTGGCTTTAGTCTTCCCCGGGATGCGCTCTAATCCAAGTGAAGGCGAGGGATTGCGTGACCTTTCCTCTCTGGGTCACGGAGAGTGCAAGTACCAGAAGGGAAGAGAGGGGAGGAGGCTAGCAAAGAGAGAGAGAGAGAGAGAGAGAGAGAGAGTAAACTGTCGCTGTCAGGCGGTGGCATCGCTCGCCACTCTGCCTCAGACATCTCCTCCATTGTTGCTGCTGAGCTGCCTATTAATATCTGCCTGTTCAAATCACACACGGTACCCACCACCCACATAGACAGAAGAGGAGGAGCAAAGTCCGGATAAACAAACTCGAGGATCTCGCAGTAGATGTGGCACATCGGTGACAGACAAGCCCTCCCGCTCTGACATGTTTGTACACACATGCAGACTGGTACACAGGCAGGCCCCACATGCCCAGCGTGATCAGGGTCATTAGGGCTTGTTAATTAGAGCTGTGTTTGTCAGAGGTGTGTTGTACCTGCTCAGCACTTTGCTAATGAGCTAACACAATCAACCACCTGCTGGGACTAAGCCTTTAATGTACTCGGCTAGCTCGAAGACAAAGAACAGACAAACACTGATGAAAGAAAAACAGGACCACAGTCGCCTGCACCGCAGCACAACACACCTCTAGATCAGCACTTCTCAATCAGCGGGCTGTGAGACAGAATGTAGGTCATTGCATTGTTCTGATTCAATCGCATGACAGAGCCCAAAGAGATAAAGCATGTTTATTTTTTCCCACAGCAGCAAGTGAACATTCAGTCTTTTTAGTGGCTCGATAAATCATGCAAACTTTACCCCAAAAGCTTTGTGCTGCGGGGCTTTATTTGAGAACTTGATACAACTGGAGCCCGACCAGTTTGTCATTTATAAGACCGACTTCAGAAGGGAAAAGTTCACTGATTACCAGTATGGTGGCCGATATAGTGAATTTTTGAGCATTATTTGTATTTTACTGCGATATTAATTTGCAATGTACTCAAAAGGCCACTTTCATAAACAAATATATTTATTTAAGAATATTTAAATTATTACTCAACATTATGTTTCAGTAAGTTGGTGACGATTAAAATAAAGAATAAATATATTTTTATACAGGTAGCATCATTTTGTCATGGTTTTAAAGATACAACATCAATATTTACATTTTCACTTTATGTGAGCTCGTCATTATTAACTGACATGTACAGTGTATGTTTTTATCATGTGGTTTCATCAGTGATTTCATGTTGGACACCTCGATGTTAGACTACAAAGAACAGATGCATCAGATGTTGGGTTGAAAGGAGGGACACGGCGCTGAAGTACAAGAATGACAAGTTCATTCCTCGACTACAACACTGCAAGAGTTTTTCTGTGGTCCGCTTAGTGACACATCTGGGTTCAGGAGAAGTTTAAAACCGTCCCGCCGCTGCAGTCTGCTGTCCTGTGTTGTTCCACTTCATATTCTGTGCTCCTTCTCGTTACATCAATGTGACAAGTCACACTTGAGTCTCCCCTCCAGAGCTCCACACGCACACGCCAGACACTTCCATTTGATTGAGTCCTGCGCTGTGATTGGTTGACTGCTGGGTTAGGAAGAGTTCATTTGTCTCAGCAGGAACTCTTTGTCCATATTATAGTGGGATTGAAAAAAGGCCCTACCTAGAGCCTTATATTACTATGTTTATCATGCATGAGGTGTCCCTCTAAACAGGTCTCAGAAGGTCTAGTTTGTTATGTGAGCAGTCAGTTCATTCACGCCCCATTGACTTCCTTGTTGGTGCCACAGCAGGTTGTGTTGGAGATTGTATATAGACATTTGCTTTGAAAAACAAACCTGCAGCGATTTTTCTGCCATGTGCACTTAAGTGTTTAACAGGCTGATGTGTGTTTGTGCATTCCAGCTGTGCGTGAACATGACCAACGAGCGGCTGAGGCAGTACGTCTGCGAGGTGCTGTTCCAGCAGGAGCAGGCTGAGTGTCTGCAGGAGGGCATCGCAATGGAGACCCCGCGCTGCCCCGGCAACCAGCCAGCCGTCCTGGACTTCTTTCTTCAGGTACTGTGTGCTGCTGGTTTAGACCTGCAGGGCCCAGCTTGATGTCTCAGGATGGTATTTTAACAGTACAGGCCCACACAGAGCTTTGACAAAAAGAAAATGTAAATCACAGCAGATTGCATCACTGGAAAGTGTTGCATCAAATTATTTTTTTAAAGTGAGACATCCCAGAAAAATGTAACATATAAAGACTGTTGCAAAAAATAAAAATGCACCCTGATAAAGGTTGTGCATAAAGATTTGCACAACAATTTCAACATTTCCCCTTTTTTTTTCTTAACCTTTATTGCATGTATCCTCTCACCCCATGTTGTCTACAGTCTCTTCCAATAATGACCGAAACACCAAAAAGTCTCACGTAAAGGAAAATGACTGAAGTTATTTTTATATTAGAAGGACAGCTGCACCCTGCGGGGATCAATAAAAGTGTCTTGATGCAACAATTTATTACTTTTATTATCAAGTGTGCTTTTTTCAACATGACCGACATAAATAACGTGAGCATGTGTTTGTTCCTCCTCCAGAGGCCTCAGGGGCTGCTGTGCGTGTTAGATGAGGAGAGCCAGAGCCTGCGGCCAGCGGAGCAGACCCTGTACAAGAGGCTGTCAACCCAACTGGACTCCAATCCCACCCACGGCCTCTCTTTTACTACCAAGGATGGCAACGGAAACCCCCCGCCCAAAGACCAGGGCCCAGCCTTCACTGTCAGCCACTATGCCGGACAGGTCTGTTTGTATTACACAAGTTGTTTCTATGTATTTAGAGGTGCAGGACATTCGATATCACAAGAGTCAGGCTTCAAATAATGCCTTTATATTTTTTATCACCAGTGGTTCCATTAATTCCACCTCCAGCTCTCCTAAAGGGGAAGCATTGATGCTGCAAGAACATTATCAGACCTCGAGAGTATCTGGAGAGTATTTCTCTGTTGAAAGTAGAAAGAACAGCCCAGGAAGCTCTTCTCAATGGACAAGATATTTTCACTATCTTGACGACAGCTAATGATAGACGCTGATTGACAGATGCTTCATCGAATTACCTGCCAAGTTTTTATTGAAAGTTCCTGTCCAGTTTGCATGCTGAAATCTAAAACCTCAGCACAAACATGGATCCATTATCCGCTTACAAAAAACTAATGAAATGCAGCAATAGTAGCCACTATGCAGGGGGACATTGCAATGCATGAGAAAATTGTCTTCTATCAACATATGTTTTTGGGGGATTAGGTAGCGATTGCTCACATTCACCATAAAAGTGAAAAAGAAAAGATATACTGCCAACACATAATAAAATATGCAGCTTTTTCTCAAAACTTTTATTTTTATCTTATAGCCAAAATAAGCTGACTTGGTGCTTTGACAAGGATAAAGAAAATATCAGTAGAAAACTATTTTATGTTGCAAAGAAGATGAAATATACTGTCTTGGTGAGTGTCTAAAATGATTTATTTTTCCACCAGATTTCATATGATCTCACAGGATCACTCACAAGAAATAAGGACTCCCTTCCTCAGAATCTCCTGTTTACGATGAAGTGTAAGTACCCAATGAAAAACACGCGTATGAGCACATTGTGGCGTCAGAGCACACTTGACCACAAAGATGCACTCTTGTCTAAACTAACAGCGCACAGAACCGCTCTTTGTCTAAATGCGGTTGTGTTTGCATGCGTGCGTTTCATCCCATGTGCAGCAGACAGCACCGTCTGTGTGTATATTGTCTATAGAAGGTGCCAGATGTGGGGTGTTGTGGTCTGCGGGACACAGGCAGTCGTTGTGTAACTGCCAGGCTGGCCTCGCATCCAGCAGCCTAATTGCTATAATTTCCATGATGAGGCTAATCTTCTAAAGGCTGGCCCTTCACTCACACTTGGCCGTTGTCCCTCCGTCTGACCCAGTCGATGCGTTGCTGCCGCTCAGCCACACACACCGACACGCGTACTGCGTGGTTTCTTCTTATGGATGTCGTCCCCTCCCCACTTTAAGCTTAAGCCGTAAAGCTAATAGGAGAGCAGAGGGATCTATGTAAGTCTATATTCAGGTGGTGCCAGTGATTGCTTTAAATGAAAAGACAATTACCCTCGGAGCTGTGTGTAATTAAGTCCTTAAATGAGTCCAGGACTTATGTTTGTTTTTCTTTGCTTGGTACGCCTACCTGCCATCATCTTTTCCTCCTTCACTCCCTCTCTTTCTCTCAGCCCTTCGGATGAGAGCCACACGCCCACGTTCACACACATGTTGTTTGGCTTACTGAATGAGCTTATTGTTGTTGTGGGCCGCTCCACGTGTTGTCGAGTGGCGTGGTCCGCCCCCTCTTGTTGCCTGACTGATTGTTTACATGGACTCAAACTTTGTGCCCCCACCCTCACTCCTCCGATGCCTCTCTCTCTTTCCTTGTTTACATCCTCCTCACTGTTCTCCCCTCCTTTCTTTCTTCCTATCTATTCATTCCACCTTTCCTGACTCGCCTCCACCCCCTGATCTCCACCAATGCTGTTGCTCCTTTTCATCATTATTTCCCCCCTCTCTCTCTCTCTCTCTCTCTCTCTCTGTATGTGCTTTGTGCCCCGCAGCCAGTGAGAGTGTGTTGCTGCAGCAGCTCTTCCAGTCCAAGCTGACTCAGACTGGTTCTCTGGTGCCAGCCGCCCAGGGCCGTGTCGGGCTGAGGGGACCTAAAGCTGCCCTGTTGCTCCACAGGATGCCGTCAGCCTCCCTTGTCACTGCCAACACTGTGCCCCAACAGCCCCGGAGGTATCCTGATCTTAGCAAGGTACAGTACACTGTGTACACAGTGGTGAGTGCAGGACTTCACATAAAGCGCATGTGCAGCAATTTTGTTATTGCACTGTAGCTCCTGTCACCTCAAAAGTACACCTGAGCGGCATCAGGGCTCATTAATTTTCTTTCCATTAAATATATTGTTATCATTTGGCAATTAGATTTGAGAGTCAAAAGGTGCATTGCATCATGCATCAGTTTAACTATAAATAAATCACTATGGTAGACTAAGAGGATTGATTAAAAGCACATATTTGTTGTCAAATTTGTATTAACAGTATCATTTATAGGCTTGTGTTTGTACCAAAACAGGCTTTATCTCATGATTTTATTGGGAGGAACCAAGTAATTCTATATCAAATCAAACATTCAGCACCCCAATGTAGCCCTGATGGAATAATCACAACTTTTCAACTGTGAAACTTGCATCAATAAGACCCCTTAGACCAAATTGTCAAAAAGTCAACTATTTCGGGTCACCCCTAAAGGTGGATAATAAAATATAGAAGGTGAGAGTCAGCCACAAGCTCTTTCTCCCAGCAGGGTGACTGACTGATCAGTGGACAAACAGATGTAGTATTTTTGGAAAAATCAACAGTCTAATATAAGCTTCTTCCCATGACAGAGCTATATATAAACCTCTGGGAATTGGATTTGTTTCAGATAGGAACTCCACAGGCATGCATACACATGCACACACAGTCATGTGATCGCTTTTCTCAGGACATGTAATCATAACAACAAAAACATGAAAAAAATATTCTCAATATTCTCTTTTTTTTAAATCCATACTCCCCCTCTCTGTGTCTTCATTTGATCTTTTTTAGGGTTTTGGGAAGCATATTATACGGGTGTACATGTGTGACTGGAAAGGCTTGCTGGTTGTGTAACCTCCTGGGGGTCTGGCCTGCTGTCTCTGTGGCTCATTAGCCATCTAGAGAACAGGCTTACATAAGACCCCTTTCACCTCCCAGATCTGTCCCAGCAGCCTTATACGGTAACATTAGGTAACTTGGTTGTAAGATAGTAAATAAGACAATAAATACCATGAGCAGAGTTGGCTGTAAATCATATGAAACAGAATAATTGGCACTGACAGCAGGGGACTAATGGGACTGTTTGGTGTTCTTTGTAAACATCCTGCACAGAATCAAGACAAAAAGATTTGTACGTATCACGTTTTGATCAAAGCCTAATTTGGTGTTAAGATGTGGTGATTATGTTGTAATGATTTCATATTCCTCAGTGGCCACTTGAAGATGCACAGCTAATTCTGCCTTTTTTTTCTCTTTTCATGATCTCTTTCCATTGTCAGATCCTGAAGAAGAAAGGCTCGAGCTCCTTCCTTCAGCGGTTGGAGCGCTGTGGGCCCGTCACAGTGGCCGTCCAGCTGAGGGTAAGAGCCTCTCCCCTCCACTTAACACACATTTGTAGTTTTTGAGAGGGTCGGGTTTAAGCTGGGCTTAGGTCTCTTTTCCTCACAGCGAGTTGGCTCAAATCTGTCTGCCGGAGGTTTCTTTCTGTGTGTACTTTGAATGTGCTCTGCATGATTTTCTCCAAACGGCAACCTGTGGGGCGGAGAAATGATGCCGGTGTTACAGACTGCAGTTCCTTGAGTGGCCACTTGAGACGGGCTCCGAAAGCGACTTTACAGAAGAAATACAAATGTTTTGGTCACTTTTGTTAATTTCCCCATTTATGACAACTATACAGGGGGTCAATCTTGATATACCTTAACCTCTTAAATTACATTAAGTCTTATCATGCATAATTAAGGGTGTGGCTGCTTTGAGTGACAGGTGGGGGCCGTAACAGGTGGTGTGTTTCTTTAGCGCTTTACCTCTTTGCCCATTTTTGCATCAGCTGAGGGTTCGGAGGAGTCGGGCGCTAACAAGATGTTGACGGCCGGAGCCGCCACACTGAGCTTCACAAACCTTTGGGTGTCATCATTGAGACTACGTCCATGTTTTCTACAATCTGTGGTTTTCTCCCATGAATATTTCCGCCCACAGTCTTAAGGTGTGCAGGTCAGCAGAGTGTGTGTGAATGTGTTAGCCTGTAATAGACTAGCATCTAGCTAATGCTGTACCCTCACTCTTGCCCAATGCCTGGAGTTTAGATTTTATTGAAGTCTCTCAGTCCTCCTGCAGAATAGTAAAGACATATCAACAAAATAAGCTTCAACTTGACAAGCGTACATTTGAAACCTGTGTTAATATAACATGCATATACTGCATTACATTCACATTAACCCTCAACTGTTGGGGAAAAGCCAATATACAGGTTTAATTTACTGTTTGATGCCTTTCAGACAAAACCAGTCGGTTCAGTTTACCTTTGTCTTTATTCTACTGAACACCCTTTTATCTACATCAGGTACCTGCAAGCATCTCACATCCCAGGTTAAATGCAGGGATTTGTTAATTAAACTTAAGGTTTAATATGAATTAAGTCAAGCTCTCAAGAAAGTGCTGCAGGGTACCGTGATTTCATAACTACAGAAAGCAACAATAATATTCAGTTAGAGGAAAGTAGTTCAGTGCCAGTGACGCAACGGGGCTGAAATGTGGCCCAGAGAAGCAGTACCTTTGGAGTGAATGAAGCCAGTGTGTTGCACAATCAGAGTTGTGGGCTTGTGGTGGACGAGTCCCTCAGGGAATGGCAGGGAAGGAGAGAGTGGGTTGAAGAATGATGCTGTACCAAGCCAAGCATGAAGCCCTCCACATGAATGAATGAACAATGAACAACAACCACTGTGTGCCGTGCATGCACACGCGTTTCTGCGTGTGCATGCATGCGCATGTTTGGAGGGAGGACGGCAATGTAAATAGTGGCAGTGACGCTCAAAGATGAGGGGAGAGGTGTTGATCATTGCACCCAAGGGTATGCAGAGCGTGGACTGACGTCAGTCCGAAAAAGTGGCAGAAACACAGATGTAAGCGTTTATGTGGATGTGTGTGTGGTTGTGTGTGTGTCTGTGGGACCTTGGACGCAGCATCTGTGAATTCAGAGCTTGAAGAAAAGCTCTCTCACACTCACACACCCTTCTAAAGAGCAAAGAGCTCTTTGTGTTTTTGCTCCAGAGGCAAAACACACCCCCGAAAATCAGACCACTTTGTCTCAAACACTACGTGACCTTACTCCAGTCGGTGTGGCTCGCAAATCAGGTTACAGCATCAAAGGGAAGAAGCCAGAGAGTCCTCGCTCTTCACTTAGCTACTACACAAGAAGAGCACAATCAATGTCGTTCATCAGAGCACAGCATGTTTCTCATTCGGTCATGATTGTAAAATGTATCTCCTCTCCTTTCGCCTCTTTTCAGAACTCGCTGTCAGAAGTGATCAGTAAGCTGCAGGCTTGCACTCCTCACTTTGTGGAGTGCGTGCGCCCCAACACCTGCGGTCAGCCAGACACTTTTGACAGCTTCCACGTCTCCACCCAGCTGCAGTACATCGGGGTGCTGGAGATGGTGCGCGTGATCCGTTATGGATACCCCGTCCGCCTGTCCTTCCCAGGCTTCCTCTGCAGGTCAGTGCACTGTAACTGTTACAGCTCGCCCTAGGAAGTTATTATTCTGTCTATATGCTGATTCATTCCCCTCACAGCCTCCTTCGTCTTTAAGGGAAGTTCTTAAAGTTGATGAACTGCTCAGCTTCCCTCTCACCAACCTCAGTGGTTTAGATGCTCCCAGCAGGTCGCTGTGACCTCTTTCACTTTATGTCCGACAGGTCGAGCTGGTCACAGTTACCACAAAGCTTGACAGCATATGCTTTCTGTACATCTGCGATGAATAGAAGGGCGTCTACTGTATAGGATCACACACAGTCACACACAGACACATTAGCATTGTAAAGTCACTGCAACCTTTTCTGTTAGGGAGACGTAATGACCTCAAATGGCTTTTTATAAAGTATGATGGGAGTCTATTGCAGCTGACGGATGCTACTATCACATTTCCCATGTCAGCCCGACACACACACACACACACACACATGAACCAGTCAGTTGTGTGTAAGGTCTCCGTGCCCCCACACATGAATGTTGGCCATTATCTCTCCCCATCACCTCCTTTCTTAACTCGTTCACTATGTTCCCCGCTTCCCTGCAAAGTGGTACATCCCTGTTTAAACTGCTCCTCAACTCCATCTCAGCAGCCTTTTTTTGGCTCAGAGGGAATGGTGCGTTTCTGTCACACCACCTCTCCTCCATTTCTTTATCGCACTTTCCATCCCTCTCCGTTTGGCTGTTTGTTTCAGTCTCACTCTTCCTGTTCCTCTGATTCTGAGAAGCAGTGGAATACTGAGAGGATTTAGCTCTAAGTCTGTCTGTCTCTCTCTCTCTCTCTCTCTCTCTCCCATCCTCAGTCTGTCTCCCAGCCTCTCTCTCGCTCTTTTTGAGGATAAAGGGATTAACATGAACATTCCTGCCAGATAATAAGAGGGGACAAAGCTGGTCACATGACCCCCCCAAAAGTTTCCACTGCCCTGCTGTAAACATCATCACATCACCACACACACACACACACACACACACACAACACAAACTGTAGGTGTGTGTGTCCTTAACGTCCCAAAAGAAAAATATAATAAATGAAAATCCTGTTTTTTATTATCACCATCTCAAGCAAGAAGGCTTGTCTAATTTTCAAATAAATCATAAGCAATGCATTTAACTGCTTAAAAAAGCAAAACAAAAAGAGGCTATGACTCACACTGTTATTCTGAACGCTGAAAGGGTCACATTCCTCATCCTGAACTGATTTTCTAGTGGACTGGTAACCAACACAGAGTAGTTCTAGTTGTGGCAAAATAACATCAGACTCAAGATTTATTGCCAAGTAGGTTTTCACATTCAGAGAATTATCCTTGTTTTGTTGGTATAAATCAGTCGCAATACACAAAGAAGTTGGAAAGAAAGGAAAGAAAGTACACCTAAAGTCAAGAATTATGATTATAAATACATTTATAATGAAGAATGTATATAAAAAAAAACTATCAAAATGGAACAAGCTGCATAAAATGTAAAATAGAGGAAAAATATTGTTAAAAAATGCAGAGTTGTTCACAGTATGAAGAACATGTGTGGAAACGATAACCCATGCGCTATGATTGAAGTGTGCTGCATTTGTCTGACACTTAATATTTTCTGGTCAGACATGAAACGTGAAATAGATCATTGAAAGTCATATATAATAGATTTTCATGAGGAGAAAACGTGAACAGGGAATTGAATCTGGAGTGAAGTGAATCCAATATAGATTGTAGTGTTGTCTGTCCATAAGCTGCCACCAGCTCCTTTGTGTTTTTGATGGATATGCCTTGTAGTGCCAACACTCTCATTGTTCAAGCTGTAATTGAAATATTCCTGTTGAGGGTTTTGTGAAAAGCTGGTTTTTGAGCCACCAGTGTGTGTGTGTATGTGTGTGTGTGACTTTCTTCTACCTTCTGGGGGCCGATTTCAGTCCAACCACCAACCTTTGTGGGACCAGTAGTGCTTCATATAAGAACCAGAGGTTGTGATTATAGTTAGGGCTGTCCAGATGAATGGAAGTCAATGCGATGTGATAAAAAGGATAGCTGCGTGTGTGTGTGTAAGCTTCTGTATGTGAGTGACTGTCATATAAATTTAGGCAGCGCTCTATTGTACGATAATCTATGTTAGCAGCAGGTGTGACCAGCAGATAACTGAGCATCAGAAGCACCAGCTGGTCGCCGGAAAGAGGGAACGTAACTGTTTCTGGGTTGGGTATTTCCAGTGAAGTGGTCATATGCTGATGTGGTTATGATTGTAATATCACTCTGAGGCAGGTTGTCAGAGGTTTTTAGCTGGTTTCCAGTGCAGTTTGAGACCAAATTTAGATATTGGTGACCAGTATAGTGAATATTTGAGCTTGAGACTTTTTCTATTTGGATGCATTGATGCAAAGGTACTCAGAAATAACCTAAAGATACAATATCACCAATTCTAGAAATTAACACTGAATAATAAATGATACATTTAAATAAATAGTACTGTAAGTTCAGTAGCAGTCAATTGCTGACCATTTAAATTAAGAATGTAAATATAGCTATGTGACATAATTTCTGAATCACCCCAAGCATCTTTTTTCTGCATTATATATTCTGTATAAAAGGTTTGCATATCAATAATCATCATCAATACAACAATTGTGTATAATTGTGTTCACAATGTGAAGCCAGCATAACACTTAGTAGTCGGTTTATTGGAGGAGAGAAGTGTAATTTTGACATATATATAAAGAAGAACCTTGCTCCAGCTGATGAAGTGGGTGGATCTATAAGCCTCATTGTTTATGAATTATTCCCCCATGACAGCTGACGGTCTCTGGAGTGGAGAGGGAGCAGACACTCAGATAGACAAGCACCAGGGAGGAGATCTATCATCAAAAGGCCGTGTGATGGTTGAGCCAAACACTTTCTACAGATTGTTGCAGTGAGATGTAACAAGTTGACAGGGTGTGATGGAGCAACAAACACTCTATTTATAGACTCAAGTGTAGATTTATTTTACACACAGGCTGCCATTCCTTCAGTTTTCCAGCCGTCCAGTCAATGTGGAATATTGTGCGGAGCGCAAACAGTTTCAGCAAAACTAAATAAAGAAAAGTCCGAATCAGCAGACAGACATGAAGAGTTCCTCCTGTATTCAGTTTCTAGTGGACCAGTGAAGTAACTCACACACAGAGCAAAGGGATGCATAATGAATTTGTGTAAACTCTTCCAGATCCTCAAGCTGTTTGTGAGAAGCCAGTTGTTTGATCCCTGACGGTAAACATTGGAGAGGGAAGCAGCTCTCCATCCACCGTGTGTAGTAACCAACTGTATTGTTGCATTGTTGCAAAGAAAACAGTTGCCTTAATTTCCGTGGTCTGTTATTAATATACTGCAGAACTCAAAGTCTTGTATGGGGACAAAGAGAGCTGCACTCATCTGCAATTATTGGACTTAACTCGACCATTACAAGCCGTGTTTCCATCGATGAATTTCACATTTTGAAGATCAAATGAGAAAAGTTTGGTGGAAACACAGAACTTTTATAAAACTTTTGAAAATGTGCGCAAATGCAAACGCTGGCTTGAGGTGGTTTTTATCTGTTTCGAAAAATAGCTAATGCTCGAAAAGGGAGAGGGAATTTAATGTCAATTAAATATTTCAACCAATTTACAGCCTGAATTGATGCCATCATCAGCTCTCACATCCACCTGGCAAAACAGAAAACAAACTGAGACGTTAAAATGTTGAAGTAACAATCTTAATAAGATTAGAAAATGTAGTTTACTTACTAAACTTTCCATTATAAATGCGTTACAGCCCAGCACTGGTTTGTGCTTTGTGTTCATACAAACAGACCGGTTGAGTGTGCCTTTGTCCGTCTTGTGTCCCCTTGCTGCTGTTTATACATTAAGGTCATGCTTAATTTGAGTGGCTACCACTCACAAAGACACCAGTCAGCCCAGCCCAAGTGCCATTCATATCTCTCTCTCTCCTCCGCTGCGTTCGACACAGACGAGGCCGATGAATGAACAGTGTCTCGGCCCAGGAAGGAGCTGCTGCAGGGGGGGGGGCTTCACAGAGCTCTCTCTCACTCCGTTTCTTATCCTTCTTCCTTCTGAACCGCCATTTTCCTTTCTTTTTTTTCATCTTCTCCCTCACCTCAACCGTTTTTATGTTTTTCATATTTCTGTCTCTTCATTTCAGTCTTTATCTTTCTTTTCCTCTCATGTGCACACACACTATCACATTTTTCCCCCACGTCTTATTTCAGTTTCTTTTTTCATTTGTCACTCTTTCAAAACGGACCACGGCCCTTGACTAATCAAAGTGACAGGACAATAAATCACCCATTAATCTTAAGGTTGCTATATTCTCGCGAACACAAACACACCGATGTGTACACACACACACACACACACACACTTGCACGCTGGAACCATGCGGGCCACTTCACTGTGTCATAGCGGCTGCCTGAAGCAAATTACATTATTGTCCTGGTAAGCGAGTGATTTATGAGGAAATCTATTTTACTGTTGCTTTTATTTGTCTTTTATGATACACTATGTGTTTTGCGGCCGTATTTATTTTGTGCCGATGTGTAAGGTCAAATACCAACACTTGAACCTTGTTACTTTCCTCCGTTCTTCATTGTAGCAAAGTGGATGAGAAAGAGACATCAGTATTCATAGAGCATGTCACAAATGGAGCTCCAACGCAGATAGGTCATTTTTTCTATTTGGCCAGTTCCAAGTCCTCATTACCCCCCACCGATAGATAAACACACACATTTGTGGGTTATTAAGTTACCTACAGAGGAGTATCCATCATTTCAGACTAACCACAGGGCTGAAAATCCATGACTGAACAAAGCCGCTGCGAGAATATGGCAACAGAAAGTTTACCTGATGGATAGAAGCGGCTTCAGAGAGGAAGTGAGTGTTTTAAATTCCAGCTGGATTACCTTTACCAGCTCACTAACAGGGATCTGATGGCCTGTTGGCCATAGAGCGCCACGTTAGAGGCCTGTAGCCCTCCATTTAAACTCTTATCAAAGGGGTTATTTCACTTCTTTGACTCCACATGAAGCCCCCTAGGGTCTTGTAAAAGCAGGGACCATCGATGGTTTTCATATCCTCATAGGGGAGGTCATGGGTTTACAGAGTTTCTTTGTGTTTTATGGGCCCAGGGGGACAGCGTGTGCTGTCTGCAGGACTGGTATTACCATACAGAGAGAGGGTTAGGGAGAGTTCAGACGAACCGCACTCCTGCAAATCAAACGCATCCCACATTCACGTGCACTTACTTACTCACTATTGACAACACAAGTGGTTTATGTCCCCAGCCATCTGCTTGCTATATTTTCCTCATCATATGTGTGACATCATTAGTTGATAACAGAGGCACCGACGCTAGCTGACGAAAGGCACCGTCCAACTGATATTTGTTTGGTTTGGGCTTTTATATTTGTTCATTTAGAAAATGTTGTGATTTTTTTTTTACTTACCTGTGCACATACATTGTATATTATAACATATTCTTGATGTTTAAAAGGTCATACAAGGGGAACAGGTACCAAGGGGAACCAAGGCAGTTTTATCTTATTTGCTCTCTTCAAAGCTGCCAGTAATTTTACCTTTCAGGACCTCACCTCTGCTATCCTGAGTACCTCATATGACCCCACTTCAAAAAAAAAAAAACTATCCCTTTAACAGCGTTCTTTGAGACTTGTTGAATTCAGGTTAACACTAGGATCAATGTCTAGATTTCTATATAAACAAATCATATTTACCTACAACTCCTGGACATAAATCCAAAGGTAAACTCTTAATCTGTTTAATCGTGTCTCCTGCACCTCTATTTTCTAACTGTATTTAGCAGGTTACATGTTTGTTTTCATCCATTACAACTAAAAATCTATGTAATGAAAGCAGCAGGAGATGTATTGTGTTATACAGTAGGACTCCTGGAAAATATGATACTACACTTAATGATTTTAACAAAGTATTTTTTAAAGTAACCTATTATATTTGTTTGTAGTTCATATTGTGTAAAGAAAATAACAAATGTAAATAATAAAGTGAATGAAAGTTCTTTAGTTTTGAGTTCCTGGTGTTGTTGATGCTGTCATATCTTGCTGGGACACTTTAACAGAGCAGAGCTGTTAACATTATTAACGCCCGAGTTCGACTATGACAAGTAGTTAAAATGTCAGCTGTGACAAAAAGCCTTTAGTATTTGTGTGCCTCTGACTTCACCTTTATTTTAGCTTCAGTGACTAATTAGCATATTTTCTGCTGTAGCTATTTAACAGTGAGTGCGTGATATTTTTCTCATATAAGTATAAGATAAAGTGACGTGTGTGTACATTCCTCACCGCCAGTAGGAACACACACTGCAGCCAGACACCATCCAACCCTCTGGAGCCCACGTAAGCGCCAGCGCATTGTTTCTCCATGATGTCACAACGTAAAAACGAAGCAACGCCGAGCCCTGACATCAGTTTCCCTCCAAAGTGCTGGCTTGAGACTCCATGTCAGTTTTTGTTTGATGATGATAGGTCAAGTAAAACCAGAGATAAGGTCAAATATATTTAGCATAAAAACACACATATATATATTTATAGATGTTATCCTCATTTGACCTCTTATTTGCTATATTTGCCACCTGTGTTTACATTTGCAACATTTAAAATTCTTCATTGGGCATGATTTTGTTTTGAAAGTAGAAAAACATCATTTTCAAAATGAGATTTTATTTATTTTTTCTTTTTGGTTCAAAAGGTTGAACCAGTAAGTCAAAGTGAAAATTTTTTTAAAAAATCAGTTGAGCTTGTGCTAAAAAAAAAATACAGGAAACCAACACAACATAGTCGACATTTTTTAAGTTGAAAAGTATTCAAAAAAGGACAAAAGAGGAGAGGAGAAGATTCCAAATAGTTAAACTATGATCACATCTTCTTCTTCAGTACAATAGTGTTTATACTTAGAAACTGTGTGGCTGCTGAGTCTTCCTGGAACAGGTTGAAAGAGGCTTAAAAAGCCGCTTCAGAAGAAGAGTGAAGAGGGGAATGTTTTGTTTTTCATCCCAGTCACGTTTTTTCTCATCTGGTCCAGGCATTTAAAAAGCAATGCAGCTTCTGTCACCATAACACTGCACATTCAGTATTTACACTCACTGGCCACTTTATCAGCTAGCACGGTGTACCTAATAAAGTGGCCGCTGTGGTCTTCTGCTGCTGTAGCTCATCTGCTTCAACGTTGGACGTGTTGTGTGTCTTCTGCATATCTCGGTTGTAACAAGTGGTTATTTGAGTTGCTGTTTCCTTTCCATCAAAACGGCCATTCTCCTCTCCTCTGACCTCTGGCATCAACAAGACGTTTTGTTCACTAAATATTTTCTCTGGTTGTGTGTAAAAATCAAAGTAGTTCAGCAGTTTCTGAAATACATCCTGTGCCACATCCAGAGTCCCTGAAATCACTTTTCTTCTCCACTCCGATGCTCACTTTGAACTTCAGCAGGTCGTCTTCACCATGTCCACATACCTAAATGCATTGAGTTGCTGCCATGAGATTGGTGTAAACAAGCAGTAGCACAGGTGTACCTAATAAAGTGGCCGGTGAGTGTGCTTACTCTCGTTTGATTCTGTGCTAACATTTCTCTTGCTCATTTTCTCTGTCACCCCCACTGTGCTGGACACAAACAAGCTACTGTGTCCATCCAGCTGACCATTCATAGCAACGGTTGCCAGGGGCAACACCAATAGGAGCAGATGCTGTTTGGCTGGTCTGCCGTATGACCCCACTGACCTTTGAACCTATTGTTTCTGAAAAGCGGGGGTGCTACTATGTCCCGTCTATGTTTTTTTTTAGGTCTTTGGCTCTAATATTTTCTGTTTTATGTCTGTGTGTCTCAGATATAAAGACCTCGTGATCCCAACTTTGGGGGACAAGAAGAAATTGTCCCCAGAGGAGAGATGCCGCTCTGTTCTACAACAGTCCAAACTCCAGGGTTGGCAGGTGTGTGTGTCCCTCTCTGTGTTTGTGTGTCTATGACTTGCCTCTTTTTCTGTCTCCATCAATAACAAAAGATTTGCCAAATGACTTAATCCCTGACCCTCTATTTGAAAGATCCCATGGAATCTTTGACAACTCGTTCCAGCTGTCCCACCTCATCATCATTCTCCTCACGCACACACACATACACACACACACAGCAGCCTGGACCCGCCCGCCCCTCCCCTCTGTCCTGTCTGCCAGACTGCTGTTGTGTCTGAGTGTATGACCCCACAGGTCACATCAGCTCCCGCCTCACACACGCATGCACACTCCTCCACAATGGCCTGCAGACACCTTTTTTTCACACAGCTCTGCTTTACACACACGCACCACTCCTACAAGTAGCGTGTGTTGGAATGAATAGTGTCTGTGGAAGTATGTCGCTCCCATGGATCAGTGCACCTGGTATTGAGTGACCTCTGTCGCCCCCTGAACGCCCTCTAAAGCCAGGAAGTGAATGCAGTGTCAACATGCAAACTCCACACCCACCTATTATCATACATCACGGCTACATCACTGCTCTCCCATCGCTCAACCCGCCAGTCACTCTCTTCTGAGACTCCCAGAAGCTGATGATAATGGGAGTTGATCGGATGTTGTT
>CAFUXE010001048.1:310464-333515 GCA_903364295.1 Serranus cabrilla
CTTACATAAAACGCTGCTTGTCATTCATGCTTTCCTCTCCCTCCCGCCTCCAATCACAGCCTGGTCATTTCAGTTTTCTGTCATCTACTTGTAAATCCATTCAGAAATAAGTCATTATTCAGTGCGTGATTCGAATGTGAACAGGGTCTTTTATTTTCTTCTCTTCTTCCGTCTCTGTCGCAGGTGTTCCAGCGGTTACGTCTGTCCAACGGGGATGAGAGCGCTGCCCTTGGGGAGCTTCTGCGATGGCGGCGAGCGCAGTGTGAGGGGCGGGGTGGCTGGAAGCACCGCCCACCTCAGTCCCCACCCCTGCCCCCCACGCTGCTCTGGACCAACAGGAAGGCCTCTCCATGATGCAGCCACGTCAGAAGATCCTCCGTCTCTTTCTCTTCAGCCACACTCGCACATGCTTTGATTTTATTTATTTTAAGTGGACCAAGTGACCTCACTGCCCAGGGGCCGGGTTAAAGCTCCGAGCCCCAAAGCGTGAGCCTCGTCCCTGGGCTGAACGTCCTGCCTCTGCGCCTTTGACCTCAACTGTGGAGGATTTTACCAACTGACATGATACATGTCAACAGCTTCAACACTGGGAAGTGTTAGCTATGACAAAATGTGGAATACACACACAGGAGAGGTCCACGGGGAGCTGTTTTTGTGATCAAAGATTTTACTAAAAAAAAAAAGAGACAGTCAGATTATTATTTATTTTCAGTTCTTCTGAGACAAAACGTATGACAACCATCATTGGGAGGCTGAATTAAAGAGCAGACAGAAGAGTGTTTTCATAGTAGTCAGATATTAAATGGCCCTCTAGTCTTTCTGTATATTATCATGTTGTTCTGCTGCACACAAAGGAGCTCCACCCCAAAACATGGTGCTGATTATACTTGACGTGCTGTCCTGTGATGTCCCCATGAATGCCTGTGTGCCCCCCCCGAGTCTCAGACCTTCTCTGAAGTTTACAAGTCAACCGACGCCTTCGTACACCTCCACTTTTTAGCATCAGTGTACCGGCTTAGACATGGGACCTTTTCAGGTACAGCTCTCACTTAGCCTCTCACGTTTGGGCTCTAAGTGCTACTGCGGCCCTGGCAACGAGCGACCAGGGGTCAGGGTAACCTCAGTAATATCCCAATGTGCACTTCTCTTCCACATTGTTACCACCAGCCTTTGAGGGAACAAAAAAACCTGCGGCCAAAAGGCAAACTACTGCACTTACCTTTACGAGGAAAAAGGGGATCCAACAAAAGAAACCTGCCTTGCTTTAAGGTTTAAAGGTGAAGCGAAAATAGCAAAGCTTTAGCCGACAGGTATAAAGTCCATGTTGTGAACATGAAACTCTGTGCCAAAGTGACACAACTTGTGAAAGATACGTCTAAACTAACAAGTATAGTTATAAAAACCTGATGTATACAGTAGTCCCCATATATTCACATGTACAGACATAAATGACCAAATCCTAGCTGTTACTCAGTGGTGACTCAATGGACCGTTTCTATATAGATCCGAAGAACACGTTGGAAAAAAGAGGGGAAAAAAACAGTCTACACTTGAAAAGTAGCAACTTAACTCTTATTGTGTCTCACCAACACTTGAACAGTGTTGTTCATGAGACTGTGCAGAGCTCAGGAACTCGTGCACAGATGAACTCGATTATTGTACAGATTCTTCCACGGTGGGCGTGTCCGCACAGGCACCCATGACCTTCCGCGTCCTTCATCTCCTTTCCCCTCCTGACCCTATCAAACAGACCCCTTTCTCCCCTCTCGGATCTCTGAGCCCCTCCCCCCACCTTCCCTAATGGATCAAACCGGCTCTACGGGTGTTTCCATGGTAACCGCTTTGTACATAGTGACCAGTGTTGTACGTTTTAGCTTTTACTATAGCAGAAAAGCACAGAGAACTGAAAGAGGAGGAAGCAGAGTGATAATACTGTCTATGATGGTGAAACTGAGATTGTCTTGGGTTAGATGCAATGAGGTAAAGAGAAGAGGTTTATTTTAAAATGTGAATATCTTTTTTTCAGAATGATTGTCTATGGCTATGAAATTCTTTATACTCTATTTAATATTATTACCCCCCCCCCTCCCCTCTCGACCCCGTTGTTCTGTTCCTATGATGCAAGGCAGATGTTTTCATTGTATATGGATGTTTTATTGCACAATGTTTATGTGGTGTCGTGTTGACTTCTGTAATGGGCTGGGTGTGTCTCAACAAGCTGTTTGATCTGGGAAGATCGGTCTGGATTGTTAGAGCCGCAAAGTATCAATAGCTGTAATTGATTTCTCATTCCCACTGATCACCCACAATGTGTCTGATTGATTCAGCCTTACGAATTAGCAGCACCATCACAGGATCGATCTCAGCTGCTCGGTGCGCGAAGGTGCGCAAATATTCAAGAGGAATTAAAAGGAGATCACTGATACTCACAACAGAGATGGCAAATCAGCTGAGCTGCATCTTTGACTGACTGGCTGAATGTATAAATGCAAAAGTTTTCTTTCACTGCCTGAAACCCCGTGTATCTTATTAATGGAACATGCGCCTGTATCTAAAAAGTGTACCTGACTGCTTAATGTGATTATTGTCTTCAGAAGTTATGTATGCAGTCCATTTTTTTAAAAAGCAAATTAATAACGATGCAGCGTTTCTGATACGGTATTGATTTGCTCCATGATTTACTCCTTGTGTGCTGCGATTGGGGTTGCATGAGTAGTACTGCTATGCAGAGCTATGTCAAACATTTCATCAGAGTATGGTTCAGCTCATTCGCGAAAGGCTTTAAACCTATCTGTGATCAAACAAATAGAAAGGAACCAAGATCAAGCTAGTCAACCTTGCCAATGCCAATGAAAGAGAATTATAGCCTCTGTGTTGGTCCTTTATATTGATCAGGGTTCTGGTTAGTCGTGTGCATTATGGTTTTGTGTATAACCATGTTTACTGAAGTCCTGAAACAAGGAGATTTGTTTTTTAATGTCTTTTAAAGCATATCAGTACTTTCTACCTTGCATGACCACATGTTGGGCCTGGCCCTTTATAACGTGCTCATGCTGAAAAGATAAAACAAAAAAGGCTGTCTAATGTGAAGAACTGCTTCCCACTGCACTGTGAATCACTGCACTGTCCCCTGTCTCTCATCTAAGCCCTCGTCATCCGTTTGCATCCACCTTTAACTGGACCGATCCACCTCAATGTGTACAATCTCGATGAACTAGCTCACTCTGTCATTAGCATTACCAAACTCTGGCAGCCAGATTACTGCCAGTCATTGTTGTTAGTCAGGAAGCTAAAGATCCTCAGCTCTCTGGTGCTACAGCCAGTGTAGTATTGCCATTTTATTGTCCCCAGTCCATGTATAGTTGTCCGGAGAGACACAATATTTTAGCACCTAAACAGGGGTATCTCACTGCCTTTCATAGTGTTGTTGTTTTTTTTATTGTAGTCTTTCTTTTGTACATGACATACAGTATATTTTAACCTGCATACATATGTGTTTGTGGAAAGAAAAAAGATTGTATGTGATATTTCATAATTATTATGTTCCCAATGTTTTATAAGTACTGTACCTGTACAGCAATAAAGCACAATTGTGTCAAATGCCAGTCTTAATGTGTGTATGTGCACCAGTGAGAATAGTGCATGCCTATTTCAGGACCCAGATGTGGTTTTAAAAGTGTCAAATTTTAAAACGTGAATGGGAAGCGATCAGTAAAAAAAGTTGAGGTTTTGAGGAGTGTGACATACGTAAGAAAAGGGGTAAAAGCACAAAGCTAAAGCTACAAAGAAGCGAGTTTACCAGACCCCTGTAGGCCTCATCTTCTCTCTGCTTCAGGCTAGCTGCTCAAGGCTACATTAGCTGCTACCAGCAAAATGCTTCAAAATCTCTGGCTAAACCTGTTGTGTTGCATTGTGGGTAATGCAGGCTCCATGTTTTGACAAGAGATAAGAAAAATGGTTATGGTTACAAAGGACTTGTCTTGTGTCAAACTTTCGCAGGAGTTCAACTATGTATTTCCTAAGCTGTGACAAGCTAGCAAGCTAAGCTACATTTTATTCCGACTCATTTAGCGGCGGGTCATTAGCTAGCTAGCTAGCTTGCTAATTTCCCCAAGCTTACTGTGGTACTGTTGTCACTCATCTGTCGATAGTAACATGCTTTCTCTGTGAGAAGATTGTATGGATAAAACAACTGTTAAAGTATTTACATTTCTTCATGAGAAGTTCAAAGTAGAAAAGAAATGTAAATACTCAAGTAAAGCAAAAGTAGCTATGCTTATTTGCAGTGGTGGGAAAAGTGTTGAGATTCCTTATTTCAAAGCACTTCTCATGCAGAATGGACATGAAGTATGTCCGTATTTGCATACAGCAAAAAATCCTACATGTGAAGACATGTGCAGTTCTAAATAAGCAGCCGAGTCATTAGACGTTAATGTCGCACAGCAGCGTGAGAGGCAGTTGAACATGATGGAACAAAGCCGCAGTGTTGGTGTGTGTAAAATGTCACTGTGTGGTAATTGTTGTATGATAGTTTTAGTTTCATTTATTCTGCTTCTGTCGGTTAGATTTCTGCAGAGCTAGATGCCACTGGAAGTAATTGAGACAATATACTTTAATTTAGGTGAACCAACCCTTTAAGAAGTTTAATATGTTTGCAGGGCCCAGCAATAATGTCAGTGTGAAGTGACATTTCCCAGGATGAACAGGCTGCCCCTCCAGGTGTTTACTAACCTGCGGTGGTTTCTGTTCAGAATCAGGTCAAGACAAGCACAAGTCATGTCACCTGGAACAATCGAACAGTGTCTTCCCACATTAATAAACTGCTATAGTAACTTAGAGGAATGTTTCCCCCGAGCTGTAGTCACTGCAAGCGTCACCACAGAGTGTGGGAGCCTGTGTTTGAAGTTTATGTGTCAGCGTGTGTCATAGTAAACAGCTTCTACTAGAGAACGCCAACTCATACACACCCAGGTGTGCAAAGCTTGAGGGTTATGAGACTGAAAAGACAGTTTGTTGGGTCATCAAGTGAGAAAGATTAATGGGCATGTAAGAGGACACTGAAGATTGATTTACGTTAATTCTCATTAAACAATTCCCTGTGTAAAGTAGTCACAAATATCCTGGGATCAACATGTGAGCCAGGATGATTTTTAGACGAGTAAACATGGAATTCTGCTAAATCTAAGAAGGCATCTGTTTTTCTTATACCACATCTATCTATAATGACAACAGAATAGGTATTGAATGGTATTATAATGATATTTTGGGAAGTACTTTTTACCTTCGGCCCTGCAAACAGACAACGTGATAATCTTTAGTCACACAGGTTACAGACCCGTTGATTTCAATAATCTATGTATATCCTCTTCCTTGCCTTTAATAGCCTATATTATTACAGATTTTACCTTTTCAGTGTATCTGACTATATGCTGTCAAATTAATAAAGCATAATTGCCTTGACTAGTCTGTCAAAAATCGACTTATATCTACCAGTATATCCATAAACACACAGTAGCATGCATGTGCATGTCCTCACCTTTACGTAACCCTGATGTTTCATTATAATACCTATATTTAAAGCAGAACCATCTATAGCTCTTCTCTATAAACGCTAATGTGATCTTATCTGTCTGCACCGTGATTACTGACACTAGAAGTAGCAGCAATAACAGGTTGGTTAATTCAACAGGGAATTTTCCCTGGGCACATTTTGTTCTGTACACGCTCAACAACATAGCTAAATAAATATTTAGCGTACATTGCTCAGAACGAGAATCGGAAGATGAGGCACTGATTTTGCACACTGGCATTTGTACATGACATGGATTTATGAATGGAGGAGTGGAGAGCTGTGAAGTACTTTTGGGAGAAACAATCTGATCCAATCTAATCTCAACCATCAGTGGGGTTATGTTTTCGCTCTCTTTGGTCTGTTTCTTTGTCTGTTATCTTCTTTTTTCTTTTCCTGGATTTCTTTGCTCCAACATGTATCTATCCAGATGGGAAACACCCATCTGCAAATTACTTATTTATCATTTAATAGGTTTAATGAAAACTACAGCTCTCTGCTCGCTGTATAACAAACTGGGACAAAGAAAAGAAAAATGTCACCCTGTTCCACTGTTGGCACGAGTCTGCAGTCAGAGCTGGGGGTTGTTAGTCTAATGTGTTGGCACCTGCAAGGCTTCCCCCAGGGCTCTTTTAAGCCCATTCTGCTTGCAGTTTCTCTCTTCTAGGCTGCACAAATTTGGTTTGAGTTCATTTGCAATTTATACAAGATGAAACATTCTTTTTAACCCTATCATATCTGTGTTTATTTCTTTCGTATAGTATTGTTTGTTTAGTTCAAGTAAGAATGTATTTCTTGACTGTGGAATCTGCGGCTCGATGATAATGTGAAACCACATATTAACATATATATTGTGTGTCCTGACCTACAGTGTTCCATCCATTCCTTGTTTCGCTTTTCTGAACACAAGTTTGACTAAACACAATTTTTTCACAATTTATCTTTGTAAAAAGAACAGAATATTTTAAGATTGGTAATAGTTAATGTTATTTTTATGTTTACCTTTACAAGGTTTAACACAGGGACACTGGTGGTGTTCCCTAACATATGTTGACCTTTAATCTCAATCCAAACCTCCAACACAGCAGGGTTGTTCCCTAATTCATCCCCATCACTAGAAATGGCAACAAGGCCACTTCTCCAGGGTTGAAAAGGTCCACCATTACACACAGGGAGGGGGTAAATGGCCAAGAGGTAATTTGGGCCAAGCTGCCCCCTGATGCTACACCAATAAGCCCTGAATCAAACACACATCCCCTCCCTCTCAGCGCGCCATTTATGGCAGTAACAGTGGTCACCTTTGCCATATATCCTCAGGTCCTCCTGACTCTCTTTGGTCTCCATCACCCCCTCAGGGATACTTTCGGGAGCAGTTTGTACCAGGTGTGAACTATGGCTATAAATAGTATTTGTGTGTGTTGTAATGGTCAAAAAGAAAGCGATGAAAGAAGCTGGCTGTCAAACTGATACAGTTCAGAATAATGATAGCAGAAGGGAACAGAAAGCAGCGTTCCTAGAGCTGACCTTTCCCTAAGCCCCTCCCCCGACCGACCACAAAAGTACTGAATGGATTCAGGTTTTGCTCTAAACTAGAATATCAACTATGGTGGATATAGGGAGGTCAACCAAACCAATCTGGACACGCTTTAACAGCACAGTTTCATTACTGACACACTTCCTTTTCTTTTAAATTAAAAACCACCTGCATCACAGTGTCTCAGCTGGAGGTTGTCATCCGCTTGCTGATGACAAGCAGCTTTTTTGTTGTTATGTTTGTTTATTTGCATAAACCACAGAGTTGTTATTTGCAATATTCTGGAATCTTGCCATACTAGCAAATATTATTGTCAGTATTTGCATGATAGGTTTGCATCATCTCACGCCAGATCAAACCCACATTGCTATTGTTCCTCTGAAGCACAGGGTGGTTGCCCAGCAGAGTGGGTGGGGGGGAACTGCTGTATGTGGCACGCACATTAAGAAGGGAAAAGGCAAGGTATTGATCATATGTGCTGGTTTTGGTCTACAAACCATGTTTACGAACTCACCAGAGACAGACTGACATACAGTGCTGTTTGCCTTAGTGTCTATATGTTTGTGTGTGCTTGACAAAGAGAGAACGGCGAGAGAGACTTAGAAGATGAAAGCTGTAGCTGCTCCTCCATCTGAGACATTTCAAAGGCCATGAAACACAGGAGTAAACATGATTCCCACCTCTATTGATTATTTGAGCACTGGTTGTCGGGTTTGTGGGTTTATGTTGACTTATAAACAGCCTGGGGACTGGCTTGCTCCAGTCTGATCGATGCTGTAAAGAAAAGGCACCGGCTAGAAGGGCTGCTCCCTTATCTGTGAGCTTTATGATGGCTGGAGGTTTAGGGTTATGCTCATAACATACACGGGGCCACAAAATAGTATAGAAGTTCTTTTAAAGGCCCCATAGTGTCCATCTTTCAACCCCACTTTACTGTCTCCCCTAACCTTATGATCCCCCCCTCTCTCCCCCCTTTGCCCTCTCTGCTCCTCCTCCTCCCCCCATCCCATTTTCTCTATCCTCTCTTGACCCCACTGTTGTTCCCTCATCACCCCTTCCTGTCATTTCTCGCAGCGGCGTGGATTTTCGTGCCGAGAGTGTGAAAATCAATAACATCATCTCAACACTGTCTCAATTTTCAATTAACGACTTTGAGGTCCGTCTCTCCAGACACATCCATCACATCACATCACATCAGCATTTGAAGCAGCAGATTAGACATGAACTGACAGGGAACTCTTTGCCTCACAAAGCCAAAGTCACATAAAGTATGAAAAGGGTCACTCGTAGTGACAGAAGTCTCATCCAACTGGTTTTTGTTTTGCTTGTTTCTCGCCCCAGCAAGAGCATGTTTTCAGCTAAAAAAGTCATAGTATAGCGTGTCGTCAAAGTTCTCAGAAAAAAAGTTATATTATAGTATGTTGTCTAATTTTGATTTGAAAAGAGTCATAGTATGGAATGTCATCAAAATGTTCCTAAAAAAAATCATCCAATATTATGTCATAATTTATTTTGAATAAAAAGTCATAGTACATGTCATACTTTTTTCAAATAGTATAGTAAATCTTTACATTTTTTGATTAAAAAGTCAAAGTATAGAAGGTCATTTTTTAATAAAAAAGAAGTCATAGTAAAGTATGTCATGAATATTTTTGATTGAAAGTCAAAGTACAGTATGCACTCAAATTTTGATAAAAAAAAATTCATAGTAGAATAAAAGTTATATTATAGTATGTCATACATTTTTTTTATAAAAAAAAAATTAAAGTATAGTATGTCATGAAATTTTGGATAAAAACATTATGTCAGTAAGTCGTCATAGTATGGTGTGTCATGTTTTTTAAAATAACAAAAGTCATAGTACAATATGTCAATAATTTGCAGCTAGACAAGACAGTGTCACATAAAGAGCCTGTGAGCCAATCAGCTCGTAAGGAAGTCCGTTGGTCAACTATTCTCATCATGAATCTTTAGTTTGAACTGGGCTTTACATTTCCAAGTAAACCAGAAATGACTCTGAATAAACGTTTGTTGGTGTCTCCTGGATGGTGAACACTTTTTCCATAACAGTGTTATAAGGTGATAATAGGTCTGTTGTGTTTTCAGCTTGTTACTCTGCCTTCAAATCAACCCTGCAAAAACAACTTTAATATGCAAAAAGACTTGTAACCACAGATAATTATGCACGTAAATGAATGCATTTCCCTCTGCAGCGTTCAGTATTTGAGTACGTATACTTTATTACTTTCCATTCTCACCACCGCTTAACAAAAAACAGTTTTCATCAGCCCCCATGCAGAGTATTGTGTCAATAGCTCCACTAACATAAGCAGTCCCAACGTACCCAGCATGGAAATTCCTTCCCCCATCTGAACTTGATAAACAACCAGTAGACTCTTGCCATCTGTGTCTTGATATAGAACCACAATGATCGTGTGCACATATGCTTTTAGAAAAGGAAAACAAAGTGATAAATCATTGACAGCAGATCAGTAACAGAAGATGAATCCTATCGGCTCCACCCTCCCCGAATCCAGCCACTGAAATCATCCTCATCCCATTCCCGTTTTACCCAGCAGTCAGCAGATCAGCAGACGCAGAGGTGGTCTTTGATGATAAAGCTAATTAACATGGCAATTAACAAGGCTCTACAGTGCTGACGAGGTCAGACGGACTGAAACATACCTTGTAGCTCATATAGACGGGACGTGCACGTGCACACATACATGTCTGTGAGGTAGCACTCATAGGGGATCATGGGGGAGCCGGTATTAATTGTGCAGTGTGAAACAGACCTCTACTACCTCTTTGCTTCCATACGTCGCTCCATGAAAGAGGCGTTAAGGAAAAGGACAAAGTAATGTAAATGTAGGATTCCTGGGAACTCTGGAAATTGTTTCAATAACCTCTGTATCGTTTCCGTGGCAACGGGAGGCCTTGTCAGTGCAGCGTAACCATTGTGCTGCAATGCTGCTTTTTTCCCCCCTCTGGCCGCCTCTCCAAGGATCTCTCTTTGCTGTATGTTATGTTTACATTAACAACCTACGCTGCTCCCAAAAGCAGACATATGGCACTTAATACCGTCGTCTATTGGCCTGCGGAGTAAAAAAGGAAATTCCATATGCTATCCCAGCCCCTGCGTGCTCTCAGTGGGGGGTTTGTGGAAATACTGATCAATTCCATGGATCTGTACATTTAGAAGCGAAATGAATTATGCATTCTATGAATTTAGAAGAGAGACATTTATGCGGTGAAGTCTTAACGATATGCAAATGTTTAGCAAGAAATACAGGCTGGTCAAGAGGGAAATGTCAGAAGTTTCCCTGCTCCGTCCCGTGGGCCTCGCCTTTGTGTGGTGGCCAAGCTTTCTTTCTTCATTTGTCTCTGCTGTCAGTGGGAAAATGAAAGATTAGAGAAAACCCCAGACAATTTACACACTTAACATCTGAGGGAGACACAATGACGAATGGAGAGAGGAAAACACCCTGCTATTTTCCTCTGATCCTGCATACATACATGCATGGACCTGTATTTATTTAAAAAGATCGGACTCCCTCACGCCTCCCCTCCCCCAAGTGTGAAAGACAATCAGCACCACAGAGAACTCGAGCACTTTTTTTAATCAAGCATTGGTTAACTATCTAATCAAGCACTCACCAACCAATTAAATCTCATAATTGCCCTTTTTAATAGATATGAGTAATTTAATTAGCATGGCTGAAAGGAGGTGCTACAATGAGATGCTTGGTCCATTCTAATTTACCTTTAAGTCACCCACAGGCCATCTGCATTTATTGTCTGTCAGGAAAATTAAGGGTTAAGACCTGACACGCACACAAAGACACACATGTACTCACCCACACATATGCATTAATCAGTAATGGTGGCTGTGCTTGAAAGTGGGAGGCGCCATATATGTGTGCATGGATATCTATACAACTAGGATATGTAGCTGGAAACCAAGGGCAGCCAAATTAGTATGGGTATACTCAAATGGGTCCATTGACCTTTGACCTCTAGTTATCTGATTGAAAATTGTTTCTATGGGGGCTCATAAGTCTCCACTTCAAGAACAGGCCAATTTTATGTTAATCCATAATACAGTTTGGGGTAAAAAAAACAGTTTTCTTTCTTCCTTAAACCATCCTGGGATTGCATGAATTGCAAATGACTGGAAAGCTGAGAGTCCAATTTTATCCATGTATGATGTTGTAGTGTAGTGTAGTATTCATTGTAGTAAGACCGTTTTTTAAAACTGTACAAAGTGACCTCTCTGATAATCACAGCCTCATGAAACTTTACAACCACAAACTAGAGACCTAGAGCATTCAGGGGATGAATGGTTAATGAACAGTGAGGGGGGTTCTCAACAGTTTCCAGAGCTTTAGTGTTTGACATCCCATTGCCAAAAATCCGCTTTTGATACCAAATCCCAGCATGGATTTTGTAATGTTGTTCCTCTGGGTTTTGGTGCCTTTATGTGGAGATTTTTAGCCATTTTTATAAATTCTAAAACAGTCAAAAAAAGTTATATTTTGCACCGAATCTGTGCAACAAATGGTCTAAAACCACCACTTAAAAAGCTCAACAAACTTCATGCATATGGAACATTTTGGGTTTAAATAATATGATAATATGATTTCAATAATGGTGTCAATAGGTGGAGCTGCTTAGGGCCAATTAAGCCAGATTTTTCTTTTTATTTAATCTAAAACTGTAACTGTAATTAGAGACAGACACGCAGCAAACATCGTTTTAATTTGAATTGGGGATGTTGCGCTTAGTATTAGTCTGCAAGGACACGTAGATGTGCGACAAGGGTGAGAACACATTAGCAAATGGCTGCCCACATTTACACACCGCTGGAGCATGTTCACAACTCCCTCGACATGTTTGCAGTATTTGCACAATATTTGCATACAAAACAGCACGCAGGCATACAACTAAATGTGTGTTATTTCTTTCGTCTTCCAGTCTTCGATCCATTCACAGTCTTTGCCTGCGAGGTGTGTATGAGTACTGGCACCGTTCCAGTGCACCAGTCCTCTGGGTTGATGGTTCTCATCCTATCAGAGTGGTCTGATCCTAATCAGTATATCCCCACTCGATCTGCGTATTAGTATACAGCACAAGGATCCTCTGTTACATAAAGGCAGGTGACACATGCAAAGATACACACACACACACACACACACGCTTAAGCTCTACCCACTCCTATGTCATCTGATTTCCGTCACATTGCGATGCCTGCTCTTTATGGTATTGGTAAAGGAAAAAGGCATTAGGATTAAATACTTGTGTTGGATTTGAGGTATTATCTACATATAAGAATTATTACAATACATAACACAACGATGGAGGGATCGTTGCGAGCGTGCATGAATTAAACTGTTGCACTTTACAGCACTAACCCGCAACATGGAGGCTGCAACCCATCTGGCAGGGATAGATGGGGGGTTGGGAGCGAAATTAAAATGTGGAAAAAAACATTTCAGATTGACAGTAAATGCACAATCATTTTTAAAACCTTTGAGAGGTTTTGCTTTCCCGTTAATTGGAAATAAATATTTGCTGAGGCTTCCTGTGATGTGTGAAATAGCTCAGAAAGGCACAATAAAATAATTGTTGAGCATCACAGTTGGCAGTTGTGCTCACTTGCAATGGCAATTAGCGCGAGTGTGTCTTTGTTTCTAGATATTGCAAGCCAGACATTTTGACAACTTCTGCTCCACAGAACAGAGACAGCATATCAAACCTGATTCTGTGATTTAACTAAGGGCTCAGTGGAGGTCGACTTTGACTTGTCTTTTTCTGTGCTTTGCAATGGTTGACTAAGTCAAGTGTTAAGTGGTACGGGTAACACGATCATGTTATTGGTGAGTTGATAAAAAGACGAAAAGTAAAGTGTAGAAATCACGGTGGTTAGGGAACTTTAGAAAATGTGTGTTTTTTTTTCTGTCATTGCAATCCAAAACAACTGAAATGAGCACTTTGTGATTTACAACCACTTTAAAACACAATATATCTGTGCCCAAGTCAGGTTAAGGCACAAAAACTATTTGATGAATATTAGAGAAAGGTAGCAGCCATCGTTTAAAGAAACAAGCATTAACTGTTAATAGAAGACACAAACAGGAGTCTGTTATATGGCAATAAACAGAATTGTATCCATAATTATGTGATGGAGGATTTCTTGTCAGATACCACTGACTTCTGTGAGATTTGTTTCCATGCCTTGCATAATGTGCATTCAGGTTGCATAACGCTGAGTGACTTGTAGAGTACAACCTGTCTTTGCTTTGTTACCAGATTTTTCTTCATCAATGGCCCTTGACAATGTACAGACTCAGTCAACCCAGCCTTCCATGACGATGTACGTCTTTCTTTTTTTCAGCCGTTTATTTGCTTTAGTGGTGAGACTGAGTGCTGCTGTGTTTAGGGGGGAAATTATTATACATTTATATTGTGTTTGGTTCAACCAGATCTCACAAAAATTACGTGAAATGATGAGGTTTGTTTTAACACTGAAGTACGTGCTTGCATGAATCAGCGGAGATATTTAAAAATAGCACATGCATCATTATACTATCCAAGTGCGATTCCCGGTTGTAAAGAGGCTGAGGTTTCTGTGAATTTATGTTACAAAACCACTGGTTTAGGGCAAAAACCTTTCTGGTGAGGTGTTATAAAAGACATTTAAAGTAAAGAAACATACCGGAAATACCAGAAGTGAAGCCACAGAAGTTTTTCAGAAATGCCGTAAGTGAAGCTATGGAAATTACTGAAAAATGCCAGAAGTGAAGCCACGGGCATTACGTAAACGTCATTCACAAACTGTGAGCCACATAACTTACGTAAATTACACAAACAATGTAAACAAATAAAAAAAAACACAAGCCACAAAAATCACGTAAAATCGTAAGTTACGCTAAAAGTCGTTTATTTTGCTTTCACACAGGACACGAACGCCATTCTATTGGCTGAAAGTCCGCTGTTTGTTTATTCACGTGCCCCCAGCACGTACTTTGTTATCAAAACAAAGTCATTTCACGTAATTTTGTGAGACTAGGCTGGTTTGGTCATCTCTGGGTCAGCAGTGTGCAGTGAAATTGTCCAGGTAGTAGAAACAAATGGACACCTGCCAGCCATCTAGAACTGAGAAGTCTTAGCGGTCGTGATGATGTAAACAGATGAGCATCCTGCCCTGGAAGCTCGAAGGTGAGTTTGAAGAGCGACTGACAGACAGGGAGCCCTGTGTGGAGGTTAGCTAAAGTTTGCTGGCTCCTGACTGACTCCAGTGAATTGTGTGCGCAATACTAACAGAAGCCGTCTCTCACCTCCCACTGCTCATACAGCAGCTCAGCCACATTTGACTGCATAACTAGCGTGGCAATAATAGGCCGAGCTTCCATTCACTGTAAAAACATTGTGGCTAGTTTCTGGGCCCATAGCCACATTCCTAAAAGCATTAAAGTGTTTGCTGTGTTTGCATGCAGTCCTCTGTTTACATATAGCCCCTCTCAGACACACACTTCATTACGTAAATGTACTGGTAATTGTACAAGTCGGTCTCATGCTTGGATAACACATCTCTGCAGCCTTTTTCTCAACCTAACAAAACAATGACAGACTTATATCAGACCTAGTCAAATTTCACTTTTACCAGAAAGTTTCTGTATTTGGTTGTTTCTTTTTAATTAACTCCTTAGCTGTCCTAAACATTGGATTTTTCAATTAACTTTCCACCAACTTGACCTTCTAAGTATTCAACAGCAGGTCTTGGCACATCAAGATGAGCAAAGATCATTCCTAGCTGTCAAGGTCGTGTCCTGTTTGCATAAAGATTTTGCGGAACATTTACATTCCAGATTTGAAAGCAAAAAGCCGTAGATAGGCTACAGAGCGTATTTATGGGAACATCATGCTAAATGTCCTATTCTTCTCACCTTAAAGGGAAAACAAAGCTACCATGTTGTTTGCCAAATGGCTTTCTGCATGTCAAACTATGAAAACTATAAAAATTTTGCACGTAATACAAAAAATAGACTAATCACATTGAGTAACGCTAGTTCACGTTGTGCGAAATTCAACAAGAAAGTTTTGTTGTTCAGCTAGCTAAACTGCTAGCTTACACTTTCCACAATGTTACACATGCAAATAAAAGGTAAACAGATCCAACTCTGGCATTTTATAATTGGGTCAACAACAACTTTAGGACACTGCAAAAAGTCTAGTGGCTGATGACATTGTAAGAAAATGTGTCTATTTGTGAAAAGATAGTTTTTCAGACAGATAATTCCAGCAGTGTTCAACATTTCTAAGGAAACTCTTATCAGTCTGTTAGTTCTTCTATCTCTGTGTTCCACATGGGTGGTAACACACACCTTTAACATTCATAACAAGGAGAAACTCCTCCTCTCGACTCTTATTGTTGCATAAATGGCTGACATGACACAAGTAGGTCACCTTGCCCTGTTTGAAAAAGGTGTTGAGAAGCACTCAAACTTATATTTGCCTCTGTGCCTGGGGGCTCATCGTTCCCACATCGGGAACAGAACGTAACGCAGCTGAAGACGGGTTTAATTTGGACTGCTTAGCACCCTGTGTTCCCCTGAGCTGTCAAAGCAGTGTGGAGGGGAGAACAACCCTTTCTCTCTGCCAGCTCAAGTACACGGAGTGAAACACACACACACACACACACACACACACAAACAAGATTAAACATAGAGCAAGACAGAGTGTTCCTCACTGAAATACCAGTTCATCATTGACAGGAACGTTTCTGCTGATAAGTGAAGAGATGTTTTTCATGCACACTGATGACTTTAGAGACAGAAGTATTTATGACTATGACTTCAGTGATAAGTGAAGTAAGAGTAAGTCTCGTGGCATGAACGCCCTTTTTTTCCCCTCTGCAAGAATTCTGTTCATGCAGCCCGTGACGCTGCCACTGTGTACACACATGCGCACAGGCACCTGTAAGCACACACACATACGCAAATACCCACATAAACCAATTGTACTACAATTCATAGTCATGTGCTTTCCATCGCTGAAGAGAGTGATAACGCACAGCCTTATCTGTAACCATGACAACACTCTGGATCCACTGTGGGCCCTGTGACGCCTGTTCTGAATCGGCAAAGCGCTGTGAATGGTGTCGAGATAGGAACAGGAGCGCGCTGCTGTGGGAAAACGGCGAGATAGCAGCACCTTTGATAATGTTAGAATCCAGAGGGATCCTGGGTGCCTTTATGTTCTGATGACCTTGGATTGTGTTGTTCCTACGGACCTGAACGCTACTCCAAAAATAATGTTTGCCTCAGACAGCTGATCTGTATGAAATACAGGGTAATGTGCAGAGCGTTTAGATGTGCTGCTGTCAAAGCAGGTTGTGATTACTTTACCGAGACTGACAGATGCTAATGGTAGTCAGTGTTTCAACCCAAAACAGTGTGTTCTTTATTTGAGTTAGCCATAACAAGAGGCCAGCACCCAACCCCCCACCGTCTGCCGTCCTCTACAGACAGAAAGGTCAGCCGGAGAGCACCGTAAAGAAGAGTAAAGCTCGAGTTCCTCTAAAGTTCAATCAGATTCAGCAGAGGCCTGCCACTCTCTCTCTCTCTCCCTCTCTCTCTCTCTCTCTCTCTCCTGCTTTGTCTGCCTGTGTGTTTGTATCTGTGTATGAGAGAGAGAGAGAGAGAAAGGGGCAGCAAAAAGACACTGAGATTTTAAGATTGTGTTTAATAAGCAAAAGGGGGGATAAAGTGACCCTAAGGCAGGCTGACCCAAGGGTCAAAACAACAGGAAGGAAGTCACATGACCCATTCAAACTCACAGAGAGGGTGGAGGGTTTTGGAGGGGTAGGAACACACAGACAAACACAGAGGAAGACACCGCGGGAGCAGAGGGATGGAGGGGTGGGATCTGTTCTTTCACTCTTGTTTTTCTCAGTCAGTCTGACGCAGGTGTCTGCAGACATGCTTGGCGCCTGTCCAGGTGTGGATTACAACATCAAGACCACTACGGGGAAAACAAGAAGCAGGGTGAGACAGAAGAGGAGCGAAAGCTGAAGATTCAGACGGAAAGCGCCAGACAGATTTCTTTTTTTACCCTTTGCATAACACTTCCTCTCTCGCTGTCACCATGAAATGGCAGGATTTGTTACCAATACATTAACAGTGCAAATGAAGAGATGAAGAGATGAAGCTGCCTAGTAACACGAGTTCCTCTGTAAACTAATATGTGTGTGTTGGGAAAGGAATTTTGAATTTAAAATAATTTTTATTATCATCCATATTCAATTTTGTGTGTCTTCTCTCAATGTAGCTGGAAAATATATCAAATAAATAAAAGCAGAAAAAGTAGCAGTTTCAAGTGTTTTTATTTGTGGGATAAATAAAAGTTAATTACATTTAATTTACAGTTTCGGTACCATTGGCCTGACCAAAGAGGGGTGAAATGGGTGGGGCTCACGTTTTTTCTCCCTGTTTTACGAGAGATGTCCAGGTCAAGAGGCAGATAAACAGCGGTCATTAATGACACAAGTTATTGGTCCCTCCAGTCCTAACAGAGTGGTAGTGTGATATTGGGTCATATGAAAGTGGGTTGTAAGAACTGTTGGTTTATTGGTGGGCTGTTAAACTTTGGCCTCTTGATGTTTCCTGTGTGGATATGTGTGTGAGATCACTCGCAATGGGACAAAGATAGTGGCCCTACTTTTGCTGTGTGATTACAAGAAGATTAAAGGCAAGGCCGCTGTTATTGCACATTTGTCTTACTGTCAGAACAATGCAAATCTGCCATCTTCCCTACTGGAGATATACATCTTTAAATATAGGTCACAAGTATAGAATAGCTGCCTTGGCGGAGGTCTGCGCTCTCTGAGTGCTTTTCTAGTTTTCAACTATTTTCCCTAGTCGGTCTTGTACATAAAAACAGCATAACCAGCACAAAATATGAAATAGACTGTGAAAATGTAGATCTACAGTACGGTATTTTGCAGTTACCAGTCACCATGCTCCTGGTTACTCTATTGTCTTTGGATGTACCTGGAAAGAGGCTCTGGGGCTTGACTATGCAGACGTTTGAAAGTTAATTTAAGAAAACAAAGATGAGTGAAGCTCAAAGTAAATTGTATTCTTTTTTTCTTTTTTTGAAAAAGGGCAAGTAATTTCCTGTCAGGACAAATCGTATTCCATGATGCATATATGCAATTTCACATATAATCAAATATTCATACAGTACAGGATGTATGCACAGTTTTCAAAAGGAAGTCAAGGGTGATATGATCAGGTAGAGATGGAACAAATGGGCTCCAAGAAATAAAACACTGTTGGTTAAGGTTATTACAAGTTTACCCATTTCTCTGCTTTGTTTTTTTTGCAGCCTCGTCTACGTGCACTCGCAAACGAACTTGCTCTGCCTTTACACACGGGCTCCGCTGGCCACCACGTTCTGTGTCAAACACAGGAAGGAAATAATTAGCTTCCTGAGGAGCTGATGGGACCGGCAGCGAGGGGAGCAACAGACAAAGAGGAGGACAGGATGAGGTCAGCGGTGCTATGGATTGGCCAGTCGGAAGCTCTCAGTATCAGTTACCGCACAACCTCGAGACATTTAGAAATTGAGAGTTCAGGGGGGTTGCGGCGAATGTAGTAGACCGAGCGGCTTAAAAGACAAAAATAGGGATGAGTGATGGGAAATGTCAACACGGAGGCTTTTGCAGCGGAATCAGTCACAGTCGTTGTAAGAGAGTGATGGCTGACTTAGGGGACGGGCAGAGAAAGTAATATTGTTCCAGGCAGGAAGTGGAGGTCAAGAGGCTCTCTGTCCGAGGATACAGCACAGCCAAAACACTCCATTAAAAGTGACCTGACCTTCAACCTGCCACCACTGTCACAGAGCCTGCGCCGAAATGTCCGGCTCTCCTCTTATCAGCTGTCTGATGATAATTACTGTGTGTATAGCCAAATATGTGCGTGTGTCTATCTATCTTTGTGTGCAGTTGTCAAGTGTGCGTGTGTTTGAACAGCAGATACCTGAGAGTGCAGGTAGCACAAACAAGGTCACGGTGTGCCGGTTTTTTCCTTGCATGAGAAATTAAACAAGTTGAGGAGAGAAATGGAAGAAATGAGAGCATGTGATGTTCTGACAGGCTGATCAGAGTGTGTCTGCTGTGCTGCTGCTTCTTCTTCCTCCACACATTTGTGCTGCAGGTCGTGTGGCTGGGCGGAGGCCGTGTGGTGTATTGTCGGCGGTGGAGGGGTAAGCTCATCACGCTGTCATTACCACAGAGAAAAACAGCAAACACACATGCACACAGATTCATGTAAACACAAACACGTCCCTCTCACTGTCTCTTTTTCTTATGCACAAAAACATTTGCCCAATCCTGCCCTCAGCGCAGCTTTGTTCCAGCGAGCAAGTGGGTTTAAAAACAAATGACGTGCTTGGCCTTTTATTATGTTCCGGACACTGTTTTTCCTGAGGCTGGAATGTGGACAGGAATGTGTTGTTGCTCTGATGGCGCTCGGAGGGAGAAAAACCTATCATGCTATCATGCTCGAGGAAAAGGAGAGAGAAAGACGGGAGAGAGAACAGAGTGAAGCAGGGATTTAGGGGAGAAAAAAAGATATAAAAAGAGAGGAAAGTGGCTGAGGCCAAAAGTAGTTGCAGAAAAACAGCCCATTACTGTTACCAGGGGGTAGTGAATTCTCCCCGGTGTGGTTGGAGTTGTGATGGGAGCTTTGCTGCTTTTAACTGGCCGAGTCCTTCTCTGTCTCTGGTTTTCATTACAGCTGTTATGATGCTCTGTGCTCAGGCCAACACTTGCATAACAGCCGACCTATTATTGGCCCACTAGTCTAAACTGTGCCGCTGCCAGTCTTCTTCTTTTTCAATGTACAGATCTGATGTACTTCTACTTCACCAGGCCTGCGTGGAAATCAGACAGACGCTTTCAGACAGTTTTTCCTCGAAGGCATGCACGTAGGAAACAAAAAGTGACGGAAATGAATAATTAATAAAAGGAAAGAACTTGAAACCCCCTGCACACCTGGCCATTCACTGTGAGAAACAGGTGTGAATGTTGGCTTGTCAGTTTCAGAAAGCTGCCAGAGTTGATGGGCGCAGCACCGTCTATTTCGATGTCGGATAGGTCTGGAGGGAGGGAGTGTCAGGCGCTTTGGTGGAAGCACACTGACCAGCCTGGTCTCCTAATATGTACTTTCACGTATAAAAAACTGCTTAGTCAGGCACCTTTCAGGAGAAAAGTTACGTTCGTTGTCGTATCCACCATCTCATCCAAATATGGTCACTTCTGGTTCACAAAAAACAAGATGGTGTCAGCCAAAATGCCATACTCTAAACTCAAAATGGTAATCCACAAACCAACGGGTGACGTCACGGTGGCTACATCAAATTTTTTGCTAAAGTCTGTTTGCTGTTTAAGGAAATTACTCTTTTGAATAACAGGCTTGGGCTGAGTGCTACAGACAGGCCAGGGAAGTAGACAATCAGAGAAATATAGAATAGCACTAGTCCGGTAAAACACATCACATGTAGTCAGCTGATGTTAAAGTCCCGGTGTTGGACTGAGAGTGGCGTGAATCTGTGCTCTTATAATCACAATGTTAAGCATTCTGCCTGGTGCTCCCTCCAACAAAAATGACATGAATTGTCATTCCACAATACGTGTCTTTTCAAATCTCACTGTATCACATATCCTGTTAACAGCAAATAGGGTCATGGTTGAAATGATTTGAACTGTGGGCATTGCCATAGGAAAACATGACTTAACATATAGATTCTTTTTCTGGGTGGGATGAATTGTATAGTAAATACAAATGTAACAAGTATGAAGGATATCTGGCGACATCTCTAACAAATCACTTAGTAATGGAGCCCAATCATGCATTCGTATAGAATATGGGAGCTGAGTCTGATGCTATCTGAACGTGAGAGTGCATACATGAGAGAGCAAAGACGAATGAGCAAAACAGGCTCATCCTTCACCAGCGGCACTCAGGGACCTATTTGTCCCAGCAGGGAGAGGCGGGTGAGGGATGAGGTCTAGAGCTTCTCGGCCTGTCTGGAGCTCAGAGCAAAGGCAGGAACACCCAAGATGGATGAGAGGGGAGCTAAACGAGAAAAGGTGGATCAACGAGAGTGGGAGAGAACCGGAGCGGGGGAGAGGGTAGCTGGTCCGACGGGGGAAGAGAAGATGAGCGATGGGTGGACAGTCTTTCTTTTGATCCATCATTGAGTGATGCTCCATTCAATCTGTTGACTGAGACCACCTGGGGGACTTCGGGGGAGGCTGTGTGTTTGTTTATTAGTGCTCGGGGGGAGGGGTATCACTCGTCTATAGACGGCTGTCAGCCTCGCAGCCCTCCACATTAGGGTGATTGAAGGAAACTGATGGCCCACTTCCAGACAGTGTCAATGTCTTTGGGGCGCTCAGTAAACCCGCTGTGTGATCTCAATGATGGAAAACAGCTTTCATTACACTGATACAGGAGAAGCCAAACAACAAAATCTTTTGTATCTGGAATCCTGTTTTGTTATTGTAGTCAATGAAATGAATAGTCGAGTGGGGAAATCAATCCACACCTCAGTTTTATGAATGTTTTTTCTGTTTAGTTTTTTTCTCTGCATTTTTCTTACTTTAGCATGAAAAATAAGGAGCCCTGTGTTTCCCTGATTATTTATTTATCTCCCCTTCACCACCACCAGCCTCCATCATTCATATAATAATGTGGCAATTCCCAAATGAGGCTCCCATCCCCCCTCTCTTCTCCCACTCTGTTCTGCGGCCATCCACCTATCCTGTTTATCACTTGCTTGTGTGTTTTTGTGTGCGACTCTCTGTCTCTCTCTCTCTCTCTCTCTCTCTCTCTCTCACACACACACACACACACTCACACACACTAACACACTCTCAAATGACCTCACACAGGGGTCAATGCACAGGCTGAATATGTCTTTTGTGACCAGAGGTGTTATAGCTCAAAATGTAAATGTAAACAATGATGGTATTGTCCTTCAGCTCTCATTATGTCTCTCCTCCTTCCCACCCATCATTCTCAAATAGAGAAACATTTGAAAAGAGCATGGAGTCGTTCTGTGATTGGCGATTCGACGACAGTGTATGTTAAAAGACTGCATGTCCTTGCTCTGCTCTGTGCGTCATACGGTGCGCGGCCAAGATAAGACACGAGTCCTGAGAATTCAAAACAGTATCAGGGACAGTGGTGTGCACAGTCGCCCCCCTTCAAAACCCAATTGTTGAAAAATGCACTCTAAAGTGCCCTTGGGAGGCAAAATGCGCTGATGTGCCCTTTTTTTTTTTCGCCCCTGCCCTTCAAAAAGTCTGTGCAAGCCACTGCTGAAAATGATCTTATTATACTCCGTTGAAACATGTAGCAACATAGTTTGTCCTTAAATGACAGGAAAGCACCATATTATGAAATGTCCAAAAACTGAAAAAAGTCATACTATATTATGTTGATTTTTGGCAAAAATGGCAACATTTTTAAAATGCTTAAAATTGTCTTATTATACTCTGCTGATACATTTAGTAGTTTAGTTAGTCCGATAAAGACAGAAAAACAACATATTGTGACATGTCAAAAATCTGACAAAAAAGTCATACTATAGCATGTCGATTTTCTTCCATGAAGACGTCAAAAAATTTTAAAATGCCCCAAATTCATAGAGTAGCTTTATTAGAGTCTATTGACACTTGTTAAGGTATAACAGAAAACATCTTTTTATGAGTTTTCCAAAATCTGAAATAAGTCATACTATAGCATGTCGATTTAAGTCAAAAAGTCGTTTTTTCTTTTTTCCCCGAAAAAGATAAAATTTTTAAAAAATGGATCAAATTTGCAGGATAGCTTTATTAGAGTCTGTTGATGCGTGTCAGGGTGAAACTTTTTGAAAAAG
>CAFUXE010001049.1:0-25407 GCA_903364295.1 Serranus cabrilla
AGAGTCTGTTGATGCGTGTCAGTGTGAAATTTTTGAAAAAGGAAAGAAAAACACCATATTATGACGTGTTTTGTCAAAAGTGGTCAAACTTTAAAATTCCTTAAAACACCTAAAAATGCTTAAAATGTCCTAATTTCAGTGTGTTGATACATATTAGAGCATAATATATCCAGAAATGACAGAAAAACACCATGTTGCAAAATGGCCAAATTTTCAAAAAGTCATACTATAGCATGTCGTTTTTTTTTTTTGGGCCAAAATTCGAGTTGTTCAAAAATGCACCAAATTCGCAGGATAGCTTTATTAGAGTCTGTTGATGTGTGTCAGGGTGAAACTTTTTGGTAAAAGGACAGAAAAACAGAAAAAAAGGTTTGAAATTTTGAAAAAAGTCATACTATAGCATGTCTATTTTTTTCGTGAAAAAGTCTAAACATTTTTCAATGTCTTGAAATGCTCAAAATAGTCCTATTATACTCTGTTGATATATGTAGTAGAATAGTTTGTCCAGAAATTACAGAAAAACACGATATTAGGAGATGTCCAAAATTTGAAAAAAGTCATATATCAATTTTTGTCAAAACTTTTGACATTTTAAAATGCCTAAAAATGCTTAAAATGGCCAAATTATAGTCTGTTGCTTCTTATTAGAGCATAATATGTCCAGAATTGACAGAAAAGCACAATATTAGATATATAGAATACACTATATATATGTAGATAAACCTCTTAGTAAAATGATTTGTTAAAAAAGCAAGCAGACCAATATCAGCTTTTCAGTAGATTTTATTGAAAACATTATAAAATTATGTGATGCAGCAGCATATTTCAGTTTTGATGATCTTTAACATGTTCACATTTACACAAACCAGGTTGAAAATGGCTTTTACAGCAAGTTGCGAATGATCCCTGTCAAGGAGACCAGGGCAGGGCAGAGACAGTAAAAGGATATTTAGCGCCCCCACGTGGCTGCAAGTGGAACTACATTGAACTCTCAAACAACTTCAGGAAAACGTCCTTATTTTTGAGAACACTTCCTACTTTGTTTCACAGCTCATTGAGTTATTTAATTCAGTATTTTGTGAATTCAGAGCATATTCATGACTTGGGTTGGTAGAAGAACAATCCAAGGCATGGCTCATGTCTAAAAAGCTCTATGTAAGAAAAGGAGGAGGAAAAAACAGAAAAAGAAATCCTTCCGCTAAGTTCACAAGCAACTGAATTAGCACAGCACGGATAACAAGTACAAACCTTGACATGTCAGGTAAACAATGTTTTTAAATTTGCACAGCAATCTCTATTCAAAAAGAGGGTAAAATATGCAGTTCCAGTGTGGATAAGCATGAGAATGAGCCTCGCAGAAACAGAAACATTTAGTGTACATGGCAAGAAAAACCCCTGATAAATGATGATCACACCCTCTCATTTGAACAGCAGATTCTGCTGATTACATTCACAAGATAATTACTACAGTGTCATTACACACCAGCCTAGTTTACAACAGGAAAATTTAGAGCTAGTATTACAGATGTTGTCTACTTTGTCTTCAACTATGCAGTTATGTAGCCACTGGGACACAATGAGTGACAGAAAATTACAGCTGATTCTCTGACAGCCACGAGACCTGAACAGGACAAAGACAAAGAGCTTTCTGAGGGACATTTTTTGGAATAATGAATATCCAACCAGACTGAGAATGATATTTTCAGGATGACCAATTTGAACTTTTTTAAAATGTAAAGCTTATTTTTTTCTATCATGTATTGCGAAAAGTTCAGAACATCTAACTAAGGCTGCAACTAACTATTATTTCTTAAATCTGCAGGTTTTCTTGACTAATTTTGTCCACACATGGCCAGAAAAAAAAGCCTAAAAATGTATATCTTCCATTTCCTTTTAATGTCCAGAATCCAAATATTCAGTTTACTATCACACAAGAAAGAGAAGCAGTAAATTCCCCCGCCGGAGAGGCTGCGACCAGAGAACGTTTGGCATTTTGGCTTTAAAAGAAATTAGATGGATGGAAGTTGAATTAAACTGTAGAGAAGATTTCACATAATTAAGACTGAGAGAGTTGAGGTTTCTACCATTAGTTTTCTATGGTGTCCGTTTCCTTTTGTAGCATAAAAAGAGCGGACACAAACACCGGTCCCGATGGCTTTGGGACTCGGCTTCGGCTGAAATGAAAAAGCGATCTGAATGAGGTTTGACAGCTGTTTGAGCAGCTCACGTGGGTCTGAGTGGCATTTATGGCTTCAGCAAGAATGGGATCAAAGCTTTGGCTTGTTGCATGTGCAATATGGCAATCCCACAACAGAATGGTTCTCTTCCCAAAGCGAAAACACCACTAAACCTTCCTCTTCCCCTCCTAAGATAAGGCTGCTTTCATTTAGTTTCAGCTAATTCAGACACAGCAGTACATATTTTGATAAATATATGAGTTAAATAAAAAAAAAAAGGAATCCAATGAGGAAATGTGCATTCTGATGTGACTGAATCAGTTGAGTCGAGCCTTGTTGACAGACCTGTTGCACCAGAGGAACATTTAGATTATGGCCATTCGTTACTGCTTGTGCTGAATGTGACGTCTCCACCAGGAGGGAGCACGGCTTTCCATCAGTGTGATTGTCATGGATGTGTTCGTCGGAGTGCTGCGGCTTTCCCAGCGACTCCTTTCACATAAAGGAACTTGAGTACAATCTAGTGTCTGTAATGATTCACCCTAAAGCAACAACAGCAATGGTAACAAAACACCTACAAAAAAACACCCAAATAAAACCCCATATATCATGTATAATCCACAATTAAATAACTAGAATATGGTACATCTTGATTCTTATTCATTTATTTTTTTTAAACAAGAGTAAAGTCTGAGGAGAGACGCTGTCTTCTCTCTGTGTCAGACTGAGCGAGGACACCCCGAGGCTCAGTGCTTCCAGGAATCAACCTGAACTCCAAATGAAAAGCTGATTTTTTTGTCTCCCAAGTGTTACGAAAACAGATAAAAAGTGGAATATTAACTGAACATAATGTAAAGAAATGTGTCATTATTAACCAGGCTCCATTGAACTGCTGCTTGGTAACATTGTGGCTAAAATCCCGGGTTGATACTGAACATCGGTTACTTACACCTACAGAAGCTCGTCGCTGCTCCCAATACTCTCCTTATTTCTCACCTGCACGGATGCGACTGAAGCGTATTTACAGTGGCCGACATGTTCCTCGCGCTTTTTCTTTTCTAAGACAAAATGTGCAGCTGAGAAAACGGAAAACCGCCGTCGCTTTTTGGTCACAAAACTATCTACTCCTCTCTTTGATTCAGCCTCTCTTTTCCCCTCGTCACTGAACATCCAAAGTATAAATAACACAAAAATGTATCTTGTCCTGTGTAAAATTCCCCAAATGCTCTTAAAAAAATAGAACGAGGTAAGTTCCTGTAGTAAGACAATAACTAGACAATGCACCGAATGAAAATTACCCCTTCCGCCCCTCGCCGTTGTTGAATGACTACTTGGTTCATGTAGGCACAAAAGAAGTCTACACAGCACGTACATGTGTCCATCCGTTTGCCTCTACATGTGTCTTTGTGTCACAACTCCCCTTCAGTCTTCTTATTTCCCATCACACCTTTTGTCCTTCCGCCTTCCGTTACTGCTGACCGGCCGGTTATGACTTGTGTCGACTCCCTCAGGTCTTCCTCTGCCGCACCGTCTCCGAGCTGCCGTTCAGTTTGCTCCGCCCCGACGGGGTCGCCGTGCTGCCGTTGCCCAGGGGACGCTCCCGGTCCGTGGGGACTTCCTGTTTGCGTCGACGGGTCTCTTTGTAACGGAGCGTGATGTCACTGTGAGGAGAAGAAAGGTGCACTGTTAGTAATAAATCTAGAAGAGGCTGGTTTCTGTTTTTTCTCATCTGAACCCACAACTCGCCAGGTGGTTTGACAAGCATGAAAAAGAAGAAAAAATTGAAAAATTAACCATTTATAATCTAATCTAATCTAATCTAATCTAATCTGTCCTAGTTCTATAAAAAACATTAAATTCTGAACTCCTCAGCACAACTGTTAAACCATAATTAGCCGTATTTTCACTACAGTCGAAGTGAATTTTGCAGCAAAATTTTGAAATTTCACATTAAAGAAAATGCAAATTAGGGATGTTTGCATCAACTGGTTTAGAGGAAATAGACATAGCGGCATACACATACTTTGGTCAGTAGATGGAGATAGAGAGAGAAAAACAATATAAGGAAAAAGAGGTTGCTACAACTTTGGCCACTCACAAGAGAAAATGGAGAGAAGTCTTCAGGAATTGGATTCAATTGGGCAACTTATAATTGTTCTTTCATTTCAGAGGAAACAGCTGATCAGTCATGAACTTATTCGGAAAAGGCGTTTCCATCAAGCTTTTCTCAGGCGAATCTTACAGTAATTCATTAATGTAAACAGTCAAGTGTTGAAAATATACAACACTTCGACAGGCTGTTTTCACAGAGCAGAGAGGAGAGGACAGGAGAGGTTGTTTAGTGTGTGTGTCACCCTCGTTTTCCCCCCCAAATATTGGTAAATATCAATGCTACCAAAACTCTCCAATAGCTACAGATGTGAAGTGAAACATCCCAACAATACTCACCTTGGGTCTGCTGATGCTAATGCAGAGTATTAGATAAGAGAAAGGGACATGACACACCTGAACCTGAACAACTGGGTCAAATAGTATTTGCAAATAATATGTTTTTGTTTGTTTGAAGCTGGGTTTGCAGCAGCAACTTGACAGAAAGTACATATACACCTTCTGCAACCAAAAATAATGGTCAAAATGCTTATTTTCTTGGATAAAGGCAGACTATTTGAAAACAAAGAATGCTAAAAAGTTAGTGTGTGTTTGCAAATATGATTTCACCCAGGTCTGACTTTAACACTGCATGCTTTGGTGTCTTTGATGCAGTATGTGTGCATGACTGGAGGAAGTGCACCATGAGAAGAGGTGTAACTGATCTGAGTGTGTGTGTGTGTGTGTGCAAACACTTTCTCTAAATTCCACTTAGGCAGTCACATCTCCTGTCTATCAATTCTGTTTAACCTGCAACTGAGGATAAAAATGACGTGTAGGGAAATGCTAAGATGATAAAATTCACCACAGCAAAAAAAACTGAAAAGTGCCATGCAGGAGAAGTGGAGTAATATCTGTGTGGTGTAAAGGATCTTTGGGTTATAATAATGGATCCAAACAGTGGTGTATCAGAGGGGAAATATAAATACAACACTGCTCTGTCCTATACCTACCTCACTGGACATGGACATTACTGCTGAGCATGAGCAGGAGGGAGGAGGGAAGGAGAAAATAGACGAGAAGCTTAACGTGCTGGGACATGGCTACGCTGGACAGGATACCAAAAAAAAAAACTTAAAATATATATATAGCTGCATGAGGCCATGAGGAGAACTAAATAAAATAAAAAACAGATAATAGATCTGAATGGTTGTGATTTGGGGTCTTGATGATAACCGTGATATTGAAAAAATTAAATATTGGTATCATGTTAACAACACACATTAGTTATAATCATATAATAAGTTTATTTTCTTAGATTCTTTTGTACAGTTACAGTTAAATACTTTTTTATATTTCTGTAGATATTGTGATAATATTCTTATTGTAAAAGCCCTGGCACATAAAGCAAATGTTCAAAATTCAGCAGATTTTTGTGATTAAACTCCACTTTCATAATGCAACAGTGACTGAAAACAAATAGTTATTTATTAAACTGCAAATCCTGACTGTAAACCAGCCAAATAACTGAAATGAATGTTAAACTCTTTTTAATGTTTTTGTTTTTTTTGGAATCTGGATTTCTTACCGGATGAAAAACCGCCACAGGGTCCAGGTGAAGATGAGGAGGAGTCCTAAGAACCAGCACTGCGTGACGAAGAAGGGGATGGGCAGCATGATGGTGTTGGGGTCGTACTTGACCACGATGAGGAACTCGGTGACTGTGATCGCTGCCACCAGCCACGCCTGCTGACCCAGCTTTCTGTGGAACTTCCTGTGTTATGGAAAAGGGATATAATGAGAGGGTTTTTTTTACTGTTTGTGGTCAAGCTAATGATGTGGACAGCACCCACATTACACCGTTATATTAACCACATGTAGTGTGACATTATACAGCTGCATTAATAGCTTTCTACACAATAATTTATATTTTTAGAAATAAAATACTTTGTCTGAAAGCAAACTGAATTAAAGTCCCTTTGCTGGAGTAAGTTGCCCTCAACTGTTGTTGATCATTTGAGGAATATCTATTCTGGCTTCATTACTTTCTTTATTGTGATTTTGTGCTAATTTTCTGCAGAAAATGGTACTGTTATTCTTGTTGTTCTCTATTTTCTTTATTACATATATATTTATTATTATTATAAATATTTTATTTGTTTTTAACATGTTTAAATTAAGACAGCTCAATCAAAAAAAGAAGAAGAAAAAAAAGAAGCTAAAATCACTTTTTTTTATGACTATTGCTCTCCGATATAAAACAGAAGTGTTGGAAGTTAAGTTAGAGGAAAAGCGATAGTGTTTGCATATTTGTCAGACAAGCAGAAGTGCTTGTTTTCTGCCGGTGGATGTGATAAGAAGCTTAACTCTATCAGGGAGGTAAATATACTCACTCCTTAAGCTGCTCTGTGGGAGCAACAAGCTCACAGGCAGCGCGTACTGGTACATACTGGTATTAGCAGTGAAGTGGAAATATGAGATTTAATGGTCTGCAGAGATAACCAACCAGCCATTATCAGCTAAATGTCCCTTTGCAAAAAACTTATCTGCACTCTCTTTTGTCAATTCATCCCCTCACTGCAGTTTTAAGGTTGTTACTTTGTCTCTTCTTGGGAATGTTGCACCACTTCCCTTTGTGACATTTAGAAAAATCTGCTGCAAGTACTTCAGTCAAACTTAGTGCATCCTGTTGCATATGGAGAAAACTGGAATAACAGCTACAAAAAGTAAACAGATGAAGGTTTTTTTAATTCAGGAGGCTTTGAGATGATAGCTGCTACTCACGGGTCGTCCATGAAGTCGTAGATTTCCCTCATGGCGACGCCTCCCACGTTGACAAAAAACACGAGGCGGAGCAGCACCAGGTAGTGCTCAGGAGGCATCCACAGCACAAACTTCAGGTAGAACGTGTTCAGCTCCGCCAGCAGGAACTGGGAAGGAAGGATTACACACACAACTTCATTTAGGGAAAACGAGAATATATTACACTGAAACTACACAAATTATATGTAACCATATCTACATTTGAAGGAAGTGACTAATTTTTTGATCTATGAATAAATAGTAATGTTATAGAATTAAAAAATGCCAATAACTGACATTATATGTTGATCAACCGACTACTTTTCTAAAGAGAAAGTGATTTTTTTACTTTAGAAAAGACAAATGCAGCATAATACCTTCAGAAAAAAGCTGAGCATAAAGCATATATTGTATAGCTTATATAAACAACTTAACATTAAAAAAAAAGAAATCATGTTACAATGATAAAAAAATGTAGAAATACATCAAACATTTAGGTTGACATTTGGGTTAAGAAGCTGAGACAACATGGTGATTGTTTTACTTTTATTATACTGTAATCTCATTCTTTTTTTCATATTATGACCCAGAGTCAATAAAAACAGGACATTTCTTACCATGAAGATGATGCCTAACACTGCAAGCCAGCGACGAAGGTTTGAAGCAGGTTTCCACTCAAACTTCACCCAACTGTACGGAGTGAACTGGAATGCTATACGCTTTATCTTCCCCCTGAGAGAGAACACAGCAAGGGTATGGTTAGAAATAAAAAAAGGACTTTTTTTAACACAGCAATGTTGGTACAAACAGCAATCATTGGAGGCAACAACACCACATAGAGTTAAACTGAGTTAATATTCTTTAACGAGAACATTATACCTTTTATCTCACATCTGTAAAACAATAGACAATGTGGAGAGACACTTTTAAATGAGCATAATTTAAGTGTTAGATTTCAATTCCATATGAAAATAGCTCTAATTGTGGGTTTATCTAATATCTGAATGAACCAAATGCAGTCTATTGTGAGCATGTGCAAAAACAGACTCCCCACCCAGTTCAACAATTTTTTTTTTAAACTCCATGGTATTATAAAAGTAGCAAACTCCATTAATGAATAACTCAGTGTGGAGGTTGTGTGTTTTAAGTTACTGTGTGTGTGCACAAGAGAGAAAGGAGTCACATTTTTTGAAGTGTCGCATAAAAGAAAATGCCAATTAGGGACGTTTCCATCAGCTGGTTTAGAGCAAATCAACAAAGCTGCATGAACATACTTTGGTCAGAAGATGGCAGTGTAATGTATTACTGTAGGGCGTCAGTAAACAGTAGAAGAAATAGAGACAGGGAGAAAAAACAACAAAAAAAAGAGGTTGTTAATCAAACAACTTTTTCCACCCACAAGAGAAAATGGAGAGAAATCTTCAGGAATTTCACGTCAGCTCGGAAACAGCTGATCAGCCATGTGAGTTAAATTCTAAAAGTTTCCCTTTAAGCACAATAACTATAGTTAGAAGAGCCGAAAACCTCCTCAACAAGCGTAAAAACTTTTATGTGGATTTTCAAAAGTTTTAGCAAATTTTGGTGTTTCTATGAAGCTTTTCTCATGCAGTTCTTCAAATCCTGCATAGAAATTATTGGATGGAAACCCGACAAATGTTCAGTGTTTAGGTCGTACTTGTATGTAGGAATGTTCCACAGGCCCTGCCACTGGTAAGGCTTCATTGACAACCAGGCCAGAGTCTTCATCCCACAGTAGATCCCCAGACCGTTACACACCAGCACATCCATGATCCACTGGAGAGGAAAAAACAACATAACAGTTTTATAAATGGGAAGCAGCGCGCCTACACAGCTGAGATCCACCTACAAGTCTGTTTGATGAAATCTTTCCTGTGGACTGTGTAGGCATGGACAGGATGATCTCCCTGACTCTCATATTAGTTCTGTGGCAAACTAGAAGGGAAACTTCCCACTTCTGCATTCTTTTAAAACGAAGGTGTTTGTGACCTTAAAAACAGCCCGACACAGATTCTCATACCTTAAACACGAAAAAACATTTGCCAGAATGACTTTTTATTTTCTGATCTGCTTCTCTCTTTAATTTATATATATACCAAACCATTCTGTTTAACCTTTACTGTTATAAATATTTACTGTCAATAAGCAGTAGTTTGTGTAACATGTTAACAGTCTACTTCATCTGTGTTTACAGTCAACAGTTTATCATTTTAAATACCACGATGTGTCTGTTTGTAATGTGTTATGGAGCTCTAATGGTGTTCATATGATCTGTGTCCCACTGGTGTAATATAAAGTCCTTATCACACTAACAAATGACCACTTAATAGCTATCATAAATCTCAATAGCAGCTCAGCAGCAGGCATCGGGTGTCAGGAGATCACACAATTACAACGCTGCTCTGCACTGCAGCAGCTCACACACACAGTGACCTTTCAAACACACGGTGAGAAGTTTACCGATCTGTCCTGCTGAGCGGCTGAGTTGCACCCTGACCGAGACATTTCTAACAGCCTCGCTCACTGCACCCTATTCCTCTGCAGTCGTGTTTTTTTGTTTGTTTTCCCAGTTATACTACTTTTTGTTTAAGTCTGTTCACAACTGCAAGACATGTCTATTCTCGAACAAACACACCCAGGGCTAATTCAAGTTCAACAAATATGCATATTTCAGTTAGCCTGACTCATTTTCAGTTGATTCTGCTCCAAAAAAAAAAAAACTCAACTAGACACACCTTCTCATTCAGTGCTTTTCTCTTTAATTCTGTTATGTTTTCTACATTGTAGATTCATATTAAAGACGGAATTATGTAGTAAGCAAAAAAAAGTGTTAAACAAACCAGAACATGTTTTATATTAGAATATTTATATAGAACTAAAACATATTCTGGTTTTTTGAACACCTTTTCACCACATAATTCCATACGTGTTCATAGTTTTGATGCCCTACAATGTTGAAAATAATAATAAAAGTTAAAAATAAAAACATTGAATGAGAAGGTTAGTCCAAACTTGACTGGTACTGTATGTGACTAAAGAAACTGAGCTGGAAATATGTTGAGATGTTACTAAATGTGGCTGGCTTTGGTAAACTCACTGCTGCATATTCATATCCAACACATGTTTATTCGTCAGTAAGTAATATTTGTACGTACGTGGTCCCACCAGCACTCTGAGAAGTTAGGTAACTGGTGCTCCAGGCTGTATTCCAGGAACTCAAACATGACACTGATTATCATACACATCCACCAGTCCCGAATCATCAGAGTCTGAGGAGGAAAGGAGAGCAGAGAGGAGGGGGAGTGGGAGGAGGGGGGTGGTGAGGAGTGGGAGGAGGTCAGTGAGATACCATAGAAAATAACTTAACATGCTTTTATTGCTGCAAATGCAACAGATCGTACCAGTGCTGTCATCTGTTTAATAACTGTAGGCTGCAGATCCTGCTGTCAGTTACAGAATCAACTCATACAGTTTTAAAGACAGTTTTTATATTTAGGGATCAGCCAATAATTTACAGGTCTTATCACAATATTTTAATTATATATAAGTTGATATATTATGATTTAGGTGTGGAAAAATTTTTGTTCTTCAAATATTAAAACATCTGTAAAAATTTGCTAAGAAATAGTTCTGTGCTCACAAGAGCGCTTCCATAATGCAGCAACTGAGATGCTTTTATTTTTTAGATTCAGCAGCTGAAAATCTAACGGGCTGATCTTTGGACAGAAGCAGTTAAAGTTGATGTGCACACAGTTTTATAGTTTTACATACCTTTATATACCATCCCAGGAAGTGAGCAGGAACAAAGCCATCCATCTTGTCCTGCAGAGACAAACCAAATTATCTTAAAAAAAAAAAGTGAATATTCTATTCATCACGTAAAATTCAGTCCTAACACACTTTTTTAGGTATTTTGCTATGAATTCAGAAAATAATTGGCAGCTTTTTAACAGTTATGAAAGAAAGATAATTAAAATATAACAATTATAATGCTGCATTCTACTTGTCAGTGATGCTCCCATTACACTACAGCATATTTATTCTCATTTATTTAGCTAATTTATTATTTATACATGCAATATATGTTTAGTAGTTTTCAGTAATAATAATAACATCACAACAAAGAAGATATTGATATTCATTCAATTTCATATTCATTTTGATCTACTTTATTTTTTATATGGTGTATTTAAAAATATATATATGTATATATAATTTATTGGATATATTTTTTCACATTTTTTTGTTTTTCACTTGATTAAAATATAAAGTTCTACTGTCAAAACGTTTTTAAATTCCAAAGTTCAATAAAATTATCATATTTCAAAAGTCAATTAGTGATTGTTTACACTGACCATAATAATCATGATTATGATTTCTGCCATAATTAAGCAGTCCTTGTTACAGCCCGACTCTTAACTCCTTGTGCCAATAAAGTGCCAAAACTAGTTCACACTGATACCGACCAGAAATGAGCACAGTGAGTACTGGGCCACTGAACAGGACAAAACTTGGCCGGGCATCATAACGCACAGAAATAATATTCCTCCACTCTGTCTCCCTACCAGCACAGATCAACCACATAGTGCTTGTGTTCATTTCTGCCCAAGTACATTTCAGTTTTTTAACTGATAGGTCTAAAATCCTTTTGTTTTTTCTACATATGTGGTCATAATTTGATATTTTTACAAGGTTATTCACAAAGGATGGCAGTAATTTCATGCGGTGAATTTGACCCACTGTTGGACACTGAAATCAGGCCAACAGGAGAGACAGGCTCTGGGTCAACGCGGCGGCAGCAGCCGACTGCCTCCCAAGGGGGGAAGAAGACCTGGTTCTACTGATGGGCTATAATCGGCGCCAGTGTGTGTGTGTTAAAGAGAAAGAGACGGGGAGGGAGAACTTGTGTCAAAGAGAGAATTTGTGTGAATGGATGAAGGAAAGAATCAGATTAATTTAGGCTGTCGCACTATTTGAGATCTGGATCATTTCCTTATTGGGAATAATTGAGAGCAAAGTGTACCCAATGTAAGAATAACAGGACCAGGTCGGAAATTTCACTTCCTGGAAGGAGGCTTGTTAATCGCCAGGAACTTGAATGAAAGAATGAATGAATGGTACTTTACTGCATATTTAAAATAGCTGTTGCCCCCGTTTAAACATGTTCACTCACATATGAGTCAAACAACCTTTTATCAAAAAAAACAGGTGACATGAAATAAGTGGTCTTACCCAGATGTTGTGGAAGGGGTCGGTGGTGTTGCCTGGGTCGTACATGAGGCAGTTTCCTCCATAGTCGCGCTCAGGGAGAGGGACCCCGAGCTTCGGGTCAATGTACTTCATGAACTGTCGTCCATCATGAACCGTCTGGATAACGAGGAGAAGAACAGAAGCTATAAGAGCCTATTCTCCCTGAAAAGGAGCTTTTATTCAGACAAAGAGCCATATCGAGATCATATTCAATTTGCACAAATGATTAGTGAAAAGTGACATAGTAATGGAAATAAATAAACTGCTGTAATCATAATGAAATCATTGACAGAAGTTCAGAAGAACCATGTAACAATTTATGCCAAAGAAAATGCAAGAAAACTAGAGAAGTAGAAGTTTTCACTGCGTATCACTGTTACAGTGCATGTTTGAAATTGTAAAAAAAAAAAAATGCAATCATAAATACAAGATTCTTCAATCTGTTTACATTCAGTTTAAAAGCTGCTGACCCAAATTTCATGAAACTTCGAATAGCCTTGGCAGAGTTCTGTGCTCTCTAATGTCATTCTAGTTTTGAAAGTCGTCATCTCTATGGTAACAACAGTTTTTAATGGACGATTTCACCTTCAGCTACAATTTTATTATCCCTGCAGGAGTAAAAAGAGTAGAAGGTCTACGTATATAACCTTTTTTTCTAAGCCTCATAAAGGCATGTGGTGCCAGCTGTAAAGTTTTGCTATTTTAAAACGTCTGGCTCAACGACATTTTAATTAAACTGGAAGAGTGCAAAGAGGCTTCCAGGGTTCCAGATTTAGGAGGATGGATCACAGCAGAAAAAGTGGCAGAGATTGGTGCAGAACAAAATCCTTCATTTTGGCCAGTGTTAGTCCGGGTTTTAAGATGGCTTTATGTAGTCCACTGCATCGTTCTTTAGTATGTCGCTTCGCTTTGGTTTGGTTTGTGTACACAAATCCAAGACTTAAACCAAAATGTCAATGTGAACATTCAGAAAATTAAGAGTTTTGTCAGAGAAAGACTTCTGATGTCTTTTCTAGACTGTTTCGCTAAACTGGTCCATAGAAAGACGAGCATGTGGAGTAAAGGACAAACTTTATGTGTGCATGTAATAGCTTCACAATTTTCCCTACAGCAATTAATTTTGCACTGTGAGTGTTTCAGCCCATCATCAGCACACCAACCTGGAACAGGATGAAGATGAGGAACAGCTCGTAGACGACAGTGACACAAAGCCAAAACCGCCAGTAAGCTACAGAGAGAGAGAGAGAGAAAGAGATGGTCAGTGATAAATCAACAAGGCAGACTGGACATCAGTGTGTCCCTTCCCAAAAAAATTTAAATAGAATATCATGTAGACATTAAAATGACCTCAGTTTTAGTTTTATCTATTGTTTAAAGAGGGCAAATCAAAGACTACATACATGTTATAGAGACAAAAATAGTCAGTCACACAGATCCCACCGAGCCCACTGTGAACTGGTTTAAATTCAGTCTTTTCACTGATTGACAGTTCAGCTGGTTAGCATACAATCAAACCAGTTTAAGCGTGTACATCAGAACGGACCAGCAAAACCAGAAAGCAACCTAACTCTACTTGTTATCCAGACCAACATATAATTAAAAAATTAGTACTCTGTCTCTTGGACACAATGAGTTGCTCGGGGTTTGGAAATTAGTACCGAATTATATCGTGTTTCTGAGAAAAGATTGAAACAGCAGAATTTCTCTTCAGCCCAGCCGATATTGAGAATGCTGATACTGATTTATTTTATTTTAAGAGTTACTTTCTCAAACATAAAACTTTATCAGATAATATTTAACATAGTTATATATTACAATGCATTATGCAAAACATTTATTACATTGTCAGACTTTCTATAAATGATAGATGAGAAAAATAAAGAATATATAGGAATAAAAAAATAGCTAAATAAACAGCAAAATAGCTATCCTCATTTCTAAATCATGCCAAGCAACATTTTGTTCATTATATATCAAATTAAAAAAAGCTGGGCCAATATTAGCAATAATATCTGTCAACCGATATATGTGTCTGGCTCTAATTTCTATCACTAAGCACACAGTGAATGTAGTAATGATCGAGTACTACAAACAGAGGGATTGCAACAGATATGATTGATGATCCAAATGACTTATAGAATAGGACAAAAGGATCAGTTGTAGTACTTTGGTGGTGAATGAATGTGTGTGAGCTCAGTCTGCTGTGACACTCCCTGTCACTGCTCCACCCGGAGTTGCAGGTTGTAGGTCTTAAAGTCCCTCTGGGTCTTTTCCCAGGTTACCAACAGAACTACTGCAACAAGGTGAACAACAACTGAACCCACTCTGCTGGCTCGACAAGTCAGGGGGAATGACGCAGTCGCTCAATACACACACACACAAACAGAAAAACCCTTGTCTTTCAATCCACAACAGGAGGGGGCAAGAAGGCACAAGTAACGCAGCAGCAGCAGCCAAATTCTTGCCCGGCCACTTCACGCCTCCAACAACCGACAGCATTCAGCGTGCGTCTCCATCTGACCTCCACGCCCTGTTATCTTCCTTCCTTCCTTCCTTCCTTCCTTCCTTTCCCTCTGGAGTCGGTAGGAAATGTTGTGTAAGAGACGGGATGCTGTTTTTGCATGACTGACCTTGTAAAAACCTAAATAGAACTACTGTTATGAACTGAACTGTTGAAATAGAAGCATTGAGGCCTTAAACTGTAGCAGGTTTTTGGTTTTCATTGTCATGTTTGGATTCTATCAGCAATAACTACTTTAATACATACTTACAGTTATCTAAGCAAGTAACAAAGACTCTAAACTCCTAAATAATGAAAAAACACAGAGGCACTAAGGATACAGGCTCATTTAATCTGAAATCAAAATGCTGCATTCAGGGACCATGTCATTATTCTCCCTCCTGTCCCTCAAATGCACCAGTTAACACAGGCTTCAAGCTCCTTCTCATCTCACTGTTGTCCTTACCAACCTACAGTTTGATTACACGATAATTAAAGTAGAAATGCAAACAAACACAGGTGCTGTTGTTGGTTGGTTACTAGACACCTGCCAGCCAATCACAATTAAGAAATTCATCGTGGCCATGGTTACATTAACGGTTACAATAAGTGCAATATTAACCTAGAGAACAAAGCAAAAACTGTCAATGTCAGTGCATCATGCGTGTTTCTTCTTCTTCTTCAAAAAAAAGTGTCTCCAACATTTTAGCTTTTTGTATGCTATTAAAAAAGCAGGGATTTCCCAACCAACTTTTTGTAGCTTAACGTAGAGAAAGAGAAAACTATTATGAGACATTTTGCTGTCATGCTGCTTCTGTCCTCTCATCTGCTGTCTGTGTCAGGGTTCTATTAAAGGGAGTACTTGCATTATTATGCTTTTATCTCACACATTTAATCAGTGGCATTCAATTGTCTTAAAATGACAATAATACTGTTTTTCGCAGTTATTTCTGGGACAATATATTGTCCCACAAAAAGAGGTTATTTTGCCAGGCTGAGGCCATTTAATGAAATCCATCTTTATGTTGGTGTTTAGTTACTGAAATCAATTCATGTAAATTTGCCTCCATGCTGTCATGAATAAGTGGTCGTGGTCTGACAGCTCGGCAAGCAGAAATAAAGAGGGTTTTTTTTATGCTTGTTGGATGTCTCATTTTCTGCATTTAAACAGCAGCTTATGATCAGTGGGAAGGTTTATGTGTATAGCTGAGCCGAGAATCGTGATTTATATGTTTAAAGGGCTGCAAATCACTGCAGTCCTTTAGATATCACTGCTAGAAGCCAGAGGAAACATGTGATGATGTTCACCCACTGTTTTTAATTTGTCCTCCAAGGGATTTGCTCGGGCCAAACCCATGCCAGAAAACCAGCCCACCGCCTTTCATTTACCCACATGTCTCCTTTATTTTGACGATTACATTTAGTATATTGATTCCCAGCACTCAGAGGATCTTTATTATATATTAGAGACCAACATAAGATTCTCAAATGTTGCTATTGATTGAATTAGTGGTGACTGCTCTCAGGTACTCTTACATCTCTGCACAGGAAGGGATGGAGTTACAGATAATGAGCCATCAAAAAGTCAAGACTCATCAGCTGTGCTTCTCCTGTTAACAGCATGATATATGAACAGTATAAAGGTCTCAATTAGTGTAATGGATGATAACTTTTCAATGTCTTGGTTTGTAAAAAAAAAACATGCAAGGCTGCTTATAGATTGATTTAAACCTTTTCACTTATCTGAAAGTAATATTCTAATAAGGAAAACTAATTTGACTACAACTTTATATTCAGAGTTGAATAAAGCAGCTCTGCACATGATGTTTGCTCATATTCTTTAGGTTTTAAAATGTAAAAAGGTAGCATTGCTGTGACTGTGATTTGTTGCATGAAGAAGATGAAATGTTGCCATAAAACTGGAAAATAAAAAAATATCCCATTCTTACCTGGGTGTGGTCTGGTGAAGGGTCCATCTTTGGCTTGTGTCACCCCGAAACAGAGGAACACCAGGATGCTTGCAACAATCCCCCTACAGGACCACAAGTAGAAGCAGAAAAATGCATTTTAATCCTATTTTATACTTTACAACCATAACTGCTATGTGTTGCATTCTCAAGCACAGCTGCAGTTGAAAACTGATAGTGAACATATTTACGCTGACAGTGAACAGCCGACAGCCGTCTTCTCTGACAGAAGGTAACAGAAAAAGATGATACTGTAAAACTGCCAGGAAACGTAGTTCTGAGCTTGCAAGAAATATAATATCACTGGCCGTCACTGCTCAGGATTCAATCGATAAATCGGGGTTTGAAGAGTTCATACAGCTTTTTACAAGTAGAATTCAACCATTTTTCAAGGTACCTAAACCAAAACTTTGCAGACTCTTAATTGTTACTATAAATGTGAATGTGAACTGTATATTTAACGAATAATTACATAAGTTACAATGTAGTTGAAAACACCAGATCCTGTTAAAGGAAAAAATTCAAATTCAAGCGTATACTTAACCTTAATCACTTAATATTAAGCATCTGTTCAAACTTTCAAGACTTTTTACGAACCCTAGATTTAGGAAAGTAAAAAGACTTCTTGGAGCAGAGGCTTGTGATTTTCTCCCTTTTTTTCCTGGAAAGTGTCGATAACAGCGCAGCACAGAAACCTGGACTAAATGTCCTTGAGAAGTGTACATTTTGAAGATTATAATATTTATTTTATTGCAATTTGTTGACTATATTTTAACAATTTTAACATACTGGACAATCTGTTCTATGGGATCTGTTGGACAGATTTCTTGACAAAGAAAAAAAAGTTTATTTTCATTAAATGACATTGTTATTGTCAGATTAAGAGGAGAGGTGCCAATGGAAGCTTTTCTACTCTGCTCCAACCCAGATTTGTGTACATATATGAATAATATGCTATTTTTGTGTGGACTGAAAACATTTTCTAAGCTGTTCAAAGAGAAATCTGTGAGGACAGAAACCAGGAAGGGGGAATAATTTGATTGGGTGACCTTTCACAGTCGCCGACCGTGGACAATTACCCCCCATTACAAGTCCCTGTGTGTGTGCTCAGAGATGAGGCCGATCTGAACCTGCTGCTGTCAACTCGTGTTGTCTTTAATCGCGGCTGCGTTGAGATCTGACAACCAGGAGACCGTGTGAGGTCTGAACGAACAGACCAACAGGAAGCTTAGCAACTGGACACACAATGAGATTTCAGCTTGTGCTGGCCAGCGAGGGTGGAAGCATAAGTGTGTGTGATTAAGTGATTGATGCGAGTACGAGTGTGTGTGTAGGCGGGAAAGTGAGTTTATGCGTTTACAATTATGTGTCAAAGTGAGAGTACATGTGTGTGGACGAGTGAGAGTGACCGATTAGGCCAAATGAGAGTGTTGAGGGGATAATGTATGCAACTGTGTGCGAGTGAGTACATGAGCGGGAAGTGGACTGTGTGTGTGTGTGTGTGTGTGTGTGTGTGTGTGTGTGCTTGGAAGAAGCTCTAGGGTCTTTATTCTGACGAGCCGGACTGCGCTGACTGCAGCAAATCCTGTTAAGATCCGTCCCGCAATCCCTCGCTAACACCGACATACACACAAACACAACCTACACTCTCTCCGTCTCAAACACACACGTCACTTACCCAGCTAGCTTGTGGTTTGGCCTGCCTTGCACTCCTCCAATTAAACTCCCACACACACACTGAGCCACTTTCGCTAAAAACAAATTAATCCTTAAAAATTGAAAGCGGCTCATTATCATAAGGAACTCATTTTCCACACTCTGAGTTCACATGAGGCGTTAAACAAAGCGAGGCTTTTTCCTGTAACAAGCCTTCAAACTCTCATCGGAGCCAAGCGGAGAGTTAGAGCGGAGAGAAGCTGGGACAGCTGTCACCAGACCAGCGTGAATCAGACGTCAACTCCTGACTAAAATAATGAAGACGAGTCAGCCCGAGAGTGCTAATCTAAGTCTGTTCTAAAATTAATATCTAAAAGTGTTTATGTGTGTTTAAATATACAGTAGCAGCCACAAGTTTGGACACGGCTTCTCAGTCAATGGTTGTGTTCGCTCCTCTTAATATCCATTTTGTACTCAGCCAATTACCATAAAATCCACCAGAATTATAAACACTTCAGGTGACTATTTTGCCGTTTCTGACTTCTGGTATTTTGTCTTTTTTATCCTGTTCTCAGGAAGCATAAAGCAGTCAGCACCGCCACCACAAAGCTCTCATTCAACCAACTTTAATGCGCCACGCTTTGGTTTGATCGAGTTTGATCGGGTTGCTTATTTTCTCTGTGTTGACAGAGTAAGGCATAAAAAAAACCCACTTTCTGAAATCTAAATCTAATCGAAGGGTGACCTGACATTCATGCGCTTCTTTTTCACGGTCATCTGGGTTTTAATCTTTCTGTGAAAGGCGGAAACGTGGCCTTGAAAGCGGGCCAGCTGGGTTCAAGGTGAACGCTGCTGAAGAAGGAGATGATTCAGTTTGAATAAATGAATGCAGCATGTCTGACTTCATGCCAAATAGTGTTAAAGGTGAGTTTGAAATTGCGGCACTTAATGGCTGGTTTTGTTTGTTCATCAGGATTTGAAGGGCGATGTGACATGAAGCACAAAACATTGACAAACACACAAACTGTTTCCTATTTTTTACACTATTTGAAATCAGAACACAAATCAAAATTAAAAAGCAAAAATTTGAATAAATCTTGAGCGTATTAGTGATGCTATTTACTAATAAAACACGTTTTCTCTCCTGTTTAACTGTTGCCAAAATGATTCTTTTAAACTTCAGCCACATGAAAAAGCCTCAGTGGATTAAGTGGATTTTCTTGAGCCACACTGCTGGTTCCTGCAGGGTTTTGGCTTCGAGGACACTGAGGAAGTGACGCGCGCCGTGTACTGACCTCTTAGTGTTGTAGGCCGTGTCCTGGGGGGTCTCTTCCAACAGCGTGACGTAGACCAGAGCACAGGTCAGAATGAACAGCACTGTCACAGTATGGGCTCGCCTGCAGAGGAAGAGGATGAGAAGGGATATTAATAACATTTGTACAGTGGAAAATTCAATAAAAGCCACTGGAGGTGGCTGATGTTGTACGAGGTCACCCAAGAAGAACATTTAACAATGTTAACCAGTGTAATTTGAGATGAAAACAAATTGGTAATTACTAATAAGGTGCCTTAACAAATCTTTTAGATATCCTCTATAGCTGTGACTGGAAAACCAATATATAATGAATGGAGTGGAGAGAGGAGATAAAAAGAGATGAGTTGAGACATTTTTCCTTGAGAATCTGGGTTACTGGAGCTGAAAATAGCAACAAAAAGGTTGTGCAAAACAGAAAATACACAATGAGGCGTTGATGAGTCAGTTTCTTTCACTTAAATGTAGAAAAAGAAGTCAAAAATAGCTTTTGTATGAATGTTCTGGTGAAAACATGGACAGGGTGTATCTGGGCTGCTGAGCTGATAACGTCTGTATGCTTTAGTAGGTCAGCTGAACTTGAGTTTGAAGACTATGATGTTGGCCATAGGCTCATATCTCCCATATCAACCGCCGGCATGGAGCAAACCTTGGCCTTTATCGTATGGCGCTTACAGCTATAGTGGTCCAGATATACATCCAGGCTATCTGTGGGATTTATCTCAACTCAAGGGGCAAAGTTTTATTTGTCCACTTACTGATACTGTCACAAGAACTTGCAGTGTGCAATGGGCAACCCCAGGAAGTTAGAAAGTGGGAAAAGGATTAAGCACTTGAATGAAATCTGGCAGGCTGACAAGGGCGTAACTGCAAGATAATTTATAGGGAGTGTATGAACGTAGCAGAGGTAGTTTAATGCCATACTTCGGATGATCGGTCGGCCATGGAATCAGATCATATGTATTGTTATCCAGGCTGTCCCAAGGCAATCCACAGGATCTGGATCAGGGCCGATCAAAGCACTTTTTAACGCTTGACCTATCGCCTGTTCTGTTTGTTTGCTCAATGTACCACAGCTGTTGAAAACACTCCATGGGGCTCAGCTAAAACACTGGCACCAAACGGCATTGTGAGCCAGTGACCTGCAGGTGAACTGTGAAGCTCGATGTGACGTAAATAAGCAGCAGTGTGTCAATTAACCTAATGATACGACGATGTCGGGAGCAGTGCTGCTTCAGGTGGAGACAGTTGAAAAGAATTTTCCGCAGGTGAGCATCTAAGCAAGTGAACCTGACGCGCCAGATGGTTTGTTACACTGAACCATCTGAGAAGCCCGCACTGGAAGACTGTTCGGAAAGGGGCAGGCACTTTTGGAAAATAATTGGCAGGTGATTAGATGAACCATCTGTCCATCACAGGCTAACTTCAACCACACACACGACTAAACCAAGCTCAAAGCTGCCAGTAGGTCCTCACAGGAAACGGATTGCTCTGAGACACAAAAACGACATTTCCCAAACTAAATAATCTGAAACATATGCAGACAAGAAACCATGTCCCCAACATGCTGGGTGATATTTGCAGAGCAGAACTACTCCCCAGAGACTGAAATAAGTATGCAGTCATAGATCAGTGTCAGAATTAATACACTGTCCAGGTAAATGGCAAAGAGAGATACAGCTTTATCAGACTGACGAAGGTCTCTACAGGGGGACCTGGTAACGAGAAGATAAAACAGTTTATTTTGGGGTACTTCATATTGCAATATAGCAATCTTTTTTGGAAAACACGGTTGTCATCCGTCAACCTAAAGAACGTCACCCCCGCCTTCTGCGCACCCTTCGGCTCAGAGTCTGAGTCACAGAGACGACATGCCAGGTGTCATTAGCATTTTCTCCCTGTTCCACCTCCTTATCCAACCTGTTTGGCAGGAGACGCTGGGGAGGGCCTGGCTCCTCTCTTGCCTAACAACCATACAACACCACCGGGAGTGACAAGACGCAGCGGAAATACCAACCTGGTGCCACTGAAAGGCAGGCTAAGCTCAGGGCAAAATTTACCTCAAAGATTCAGGTTGATCACTCCGATAAAACAAGCCAAACGACCCATCAGAGCTTATTCAGAAATGTCCTGCAGGGCTGAATAACCATGACAGATACAATCTGTGACTTTACTGACCTAAAAAATGACTTTATTTATCACAATATGCTCTATTGTCAGTGTCTCGTATTTGCAGCCTCTGATTTCCATGATCTCAATTAGTTTCACTAACCCAGTTTCACTGGCCTCGTGACACTAAATATCAAATCCTGTTATGAGCTTAATTTTCTTTTAATTTGTGTGACTACCCTAATTTAAGAGTGGCTATCTTAAAATGAAATGATTTTTAAAAATAAACCCTTTCTAAGACACTGTTAGTAGTCAAAATGCACAAAGCCTTTGAGAAGCCTCTGAGAACTGAAACGTGTGGGCAGTGAAGCTATTTAGGGGAAAAATCAAAAGTGGTGTGCCAGCACAAAATGTAGTTTCATCAGACTGACTTCTATATAAGGGTCTATCCAAGCGATTCCTCTTTTCTCTGAAAAACACTTCTCCCCTAACTCCAGTCTGTGCTAATAAGGCAGGCTGCATGCCACATGGTTACCCTCCTTAACAACCAGAGGAAGCTGCCACCATCAACAAACAGCTCGGTGGTGTATCTCTGTAACACTTGGGAGACTCCCACAACAGCCAACCTGATTCTGCACAGACTCCACGATCTGAAATGCACCACAAGCAACTAACTTAACTTTCACAGCCACTTCTCTATTTCAGTGCTGGTGAGTGGTTGGCTCAACACGTAATTACTTCACAGTTTACCACAGTCAGCTCTTCTAATGTGTCCCTCATGGTGTAATTTGAGGTCGTGGTTTGCATTAGTGCATTTTCTAAAAATATTAAATGCTGAATGTACGTTTAATAACTCATGACTGGGAAGATTGTTCAATCCATGGGAATGTGTGCCTCTGAGCTTATCAGCTCCTGTTATCAAAATCAATCCTGGAATGTTTTCCTGACAGTTGTGCATTGCAAAACAACAATGACACACATGCTTCAATGCTGCTGAAACCTTGCAACAAGAACAAACGATCCAGTGCCAGTACATGGCTTCAATTCATGAAGAATGATGAAAACAGTGCTGCAAGCAATGGCACTAAATTACCATTTCAAGTAGGGGTGGGAACACCGGCAATATGCTGAAACATCATGGGCTTACATTCAAGAAATGTCAAGTATTTGTCTATGTAAAAGTGGCTTTCTTACTTGACTAAGAAAACTTTCATGAAGGAAAGCTGTGCAAATGTTCTCTCATCTCGTCTAACCTGTGTTTAGACTGAGAGGTAATAAAACAGTTGCATTTAGGCCAAAAACCTGTGTAGGTTTTTTTTCCACACAGAAAATTGATCAGGAATTAATAAGAGAATCAATAAAGAATCAAACAGAAAAGCTGAATTGGTATCATAAACTCTTAGAAATTCCTATCCTATTTATGACAAGAAGGTAGGACTAAGATGCTACAGATCCTAATTTTAATGATGCCATATGACTCATGGATTTAAAAAGCTATATTCTTCATTATCAATTCTTAACTATAACATGCCAGGAGTCATTTTAAATCGAGCTCACCTCAGTCAAAATCATTATAAAGTGTTAATGCTGTATCTACATATTGCATATTGGCTGTAGACTTAGCTGCCAGTTTATTAGGGACACCAAACTCAGTGTGTGTTGAAGAGATGTTGATTCATCTGCAATCAGACTGTTGTATCAGACTGCACACACAAGTTGTGTTTTTTTTACAACCCCGATTCGAAAAACATTTGGGCCGCTGTGAAAAACAGAATGCAATGACTTGTAAATGATTTGTGGCATACATTAAATTTAATACAACACAAAAATGTGGCATTTGATGTTAGAACTGTTACAGATATATAGACTCAGTCTGCTTTCTGTCTCATTCGCATTTTTCACAGTGTACCATTTTGGAATCAGGGATGTCCTTAGTCCACCCAAATTGACATAAAGTGGGAGGTCATACATTAGAAACTACTTGACATACTATAGGATAACGGCCTACTTTAATAAGTAGTATCTTCACTCGTGTTAATGCCTCCAGTGTTAGCCTCACAGGAAACCTGGATGTCAAGGCTGTAACCCAGTAATGAGAAACTCTCATTAAGGCTCCTCTCTGGGAGGACCAGTCTCCTGTGCTCTTAAAGATATTGGCTAGCTTAGCAGATTCTTAGTGCCCCTTGCTCTACACTCAAAGCAGAGATGAGACACACCTACACGGCCTTAAATATTCCTGGAGCGACAGGTTGAGTGGCACAGTAGCTAGACATTAAATAAGGCTGCAGAGCAGAATGTCACTTTTCCAGACCAGCCCCGTGCCCACAAATTGCAACACCTGCACGTGTCAGTGCACTCTGTTCGTCTGTGTGCATTTGTGTCAGTGGGTGCATATAGAAAATCACTCCTCCACTTTACCGCATGGACAGAATATCTGTCTCGACTTCAAATCTGTCTCTTTCTGCTGAAGGTGCAGGCTGGGATGTCAGGATATTGGCTTGTCCACACAAGCTCTGCGCCTCGATGTGCAATGTAAGCATCCATACCGCCTGGCAGGACACCTTTATGAATGACACCTTGAGGACCTTGGTGACTCATTTCTATATTCTCTAGCTGAATAATTTCACCAAAACACATTTCAGCTTGACGTATACTTAAGTACTATATATTTAAAGATATGGAACAAGGTCACAGTATTTATTGTGATTGATGGAGGTCACTTGGGCCTGTCTTTCAGTTCACCTTGAAAGCTACATTGTCATGCCTTTTCCTGCAGGAACTGTGAAGTATTTCTATATACTGTCACTGATGTAAAAAACAACAGCATCACCTCAAATGCTGCAGTATTTGGCATCTGTATTGTTGACATTGTTAGAAAGCACTCACCAGAAAAAGGTGTTGGTCCCGTCGTCGTAGACTTCACACTCGGTGTTCCTCCGGTGCATGCTCTCCCTGGAGGTCTGCTTCATTACATGAGCTTTGATATGTGTGCTTTGGTCCGGACAGCCCGGCTCGACCGAACCGTTGTTGACCTGCTCGGCGGCGGATGTGGCGCACTTGCCGCTTTTCTTCGTCTCGGGCTTGGTCATGGCTTTTTCTCCCACCAGCCGCCAAAACCGGTGCGTTTTTTTTTATGATCCTGTGCGGTTTGGTTTAGTCTCTGCTCCTGTGTACTGTCATCCGCGTCAGCCCCACCCAAGTGACTGTCAGCATCCTGGGGTGGTCGGAGGAAATGAACGTTACTTAGGCGATACCGGGGGAGGAGAGAATAACCTGAAAATCAAGTCCTGCAGTTAGACTCCTGAACACCGCCCAACCCGGTACAGTAGATTATGTACATGAGATGTTCAGTTAGCTACTTCTTCTCTGACACCGCATATCATTTCTACAAAACAAAGAGCGGAGGAAGAATGTTATGTGTCAGCAATGGCGACCACTTTCTGACCCCTAACGTTATTTAATTTCAGGTGCTAAACAAATCACTGCACTGCGATGAGTGCATTGATGTCAGACAGCTTTGGCTAACCT
>CAFUXE010001049.1:25702-37253 GCA_903364295.1 Serranus cabrilla
ACTGCACTGCGATGAGTGCATTGATGTCAAGCAGCTTTGGCTAACTGTGTTAGCCAGTTAGCAAGCTATTTTCTGACTGTTTGACCTTGCTAACAAGTTAACGGACACGGTTGTTAATAGTTAACCAACACGATCGTTACTCGAGACATTGTTTTAACTGTTTCTGTTGTAAATTTGTCTTTACGTCAGCTAACCGGGTGGTGTTAACGTTCAATTTAAGCTAACGTTACTCACCAGTTGACTTTATAGGATTACAGACTTGGAGTCCGGATGAGTTCAGGAGCTGCTAATGCTACATCGGTACAGACGCTTTGAAAACCGTTTAAATAGCAGCAAAAAAGAAACAATTTAGAGGTAAACTGTGACCCACTCCGCCTGGAAACTGCCCTGACTGTGGCAACAAACAGACAAACCGCTCTAGACTGTGCAGGCTACACTCCAGACACACATGATCACATGGGCATTGGGTGTATTTGCTGTTAAGCTAGCAACGGCAACAATACAACTTCCTGTTTAGCCTCTTCATAATAAAATACGCATTTGCAGCCTGCCTCAAAACCTATTTTGTTTTGAAAGCACAATATTTAACTCCGAAGTGTAACTTCTGCTGCTTTCTGTGACTTTGTTTCCATGACTTATCTGGCGGGTTTAGTTGAGGATCATCCAGTTATTCGCTTTACTTGTAATAGTTTAATTAAAGTTTTAAAAATCACACAGTTCCGGCTGGTAACATTAAAGTAACTCCACCAGCATACGCCGTTTAATGTGTTAAACTGCTAAAATGTGTGATGCTAAACCGTGTCAACATGTTTTGGGTAATTTGTATGTCGTCACTTCCGTTCAGCCCACGCATCAGTCGTATTATTAGCCATGATAAATAAAGAAACGAGCAAAAAGTATAAAGACAGCCTATTGAGATGCCGGCCTGAACTGGAACTGATGAATTATGTTTATTTTTAGCTCTTGGAGCGCAATACTTAGACTTTTAAGCCATTAATACCTTTGTACCCTTTTACAGACATCTACACATTTACAGTTTTATGCAGGTTTTGCATTTAAGGATTTATCTGTGCATTTGCAAGTTTGTCTACACACATTGACGGACCTCAGTGGACTTGCAAATCTGAATATACCAGATTCTTACAGCTGCTGGAAATCCTTGAAAATACTTGTGGTGTTTTTCAATGTTTCAACAGTGCTTGGATTTTGAATAAGGGCTTTTGTGGTAACCCTGAAACATTATTTGGGATTTATTTTTTCTTTATGTGATTACGCACACATGAATTCTAAATACATATTTCAAATATCTCAGACCTCATCTTTGTCAGCCAGTTTACAGCTTTCACAGCCTGATGTGTCCACAAATGAGCAGCAGCTTTCTGGTCTTAAGCAGCTGTGAGACAGGTTTTAAGATCTTTCTGAGTCCTGCCATTGTTGGGAAATTATAACCTTTGCTTGGACTCCACCACCAAGTGTGGCTTGCCAGAGATAGATTCATAATATTCTCCTCGAGACTTCAATTTCCAGCTGGGAAAATCCCTCAGCGGACAACACATGGCATGATCACATTTATCTCGCTGTTGTGTAACCAGGGTTTGGGAGGCCAGAGGTAACAAGAAAACAGATCTGTTTTCACACTGGAGCCTTTTATATGTTTAACCTCATGGCAGTAGTAACTAGAGCCCGACTGATATGGGATTTTTGAGACAGATGCTGATACTGTTAATGCTAAGTAATAAAATAAGGGATAAATAGGAATAAAATAAATAGCTAAGTAAACATTATCACTGCGATTATCACTAGTCAGTGAATTGCTGACTATTAAAAAAAGAAATCAATAGTTAACACCATTTCTAAATCATGTCAAGCTACATTTTGTGTGCGTGTGTGTTTGTGTGTGTGTGTGTGTGTGTGTCTCAGTGTAGTACCTGCAGCCAGAGGCAACATCCACTGCAGTCAGGATGAGGCACACTGAGGCCTGAGAACCAGCACAGACACTCATAAAGTGAGAAGACAGAGGTTTTGTTATTGTAAGGGTAAATGAATAGCAGGAGTACCCCAGGGCTTGAACTGACTTTATAATGTTTGACTATATGGCATATAAAACACTTAGCATTCAAACACAAAAACCCCTCGATTGATGCTGCTCCTTTGAAGGCATTTATTGCTTCCAAACTCAGAAAATCCTTTTCATAAAATGCCAATCTCTCTGATTCAGATCCCAGCATGCAGCTCTTTGAATCCCATCATTAAAAAGAAATAAAAAAGTACAAATCTGCCCTTTGCACGCTATAAAATGCAGCTAAAATAATGGAGAGGGGAGTTCAGTTCTAGTTCAGTTCTAGTTCAGAAGACAGAGTGACAAGCACACATCTATAAAGTCTTATCTTGAAAGGATCAGCTCAAGTCAGGAGGATCAGTGAATATCTGCCCTTTCATCACACGTCTCAGTTCAGGAGTTATTTTTAACTACTGAACAAGGAACTCTGTAAAAATGTGTTTAAAGCAGCGGGCACAGGTTGCTGCATTTCAGAGCTGCTTCTGGCTGAAACTTCACGCCAGTGGATGATTGATTTATCGCTGGTATGTGTGAAGGTGTTTTTCTACAGACAGAGGAGCAGGTTTTGTTATTCTTATTTTGGTGATGTAACAAAAGTTTTTTGGAAGAGGCTTTTCCTGTTTTGTTTTTGTTGAGAAGAAATAGTAAATAAATGGTGATAACAGCTGCCATCTTGCAGAAAATCTTTAAATTGTCAGGCCACTCCAAAATCAAAAATATGCATATAGATATTTATGTCTTAGTTTTATTTTATTTTATTTTATTTTATTTTATTTTATTTTATTTTATTTTATTTTATTTTATTTTATTTTATTTTATTTTATGCACAATGTAGGGAGAGACAGGAAACCAAAGGGGGCTTATTTGAAGTCTCTATCTAAATAATGTTAAAATTTCAATGAAGATTTCTTTGCTGTGAGTTGCCAAACGTAGGGCTTTAAAATATAAAAAAATATTTCAATGCCTAAGTCTTTATCAGTAGATGCTGAAAATGCTGCAAACATTCATATAATCATCAACATATTCACTGAATCAGCTGCTTTAAACCAACACACATGCATGGTTATTATAACTTATTATAAATGTCACCATCAGATAGTGTATGTATAGTTTAATTAAATGAGCTTAAAATGTAAATTCATCTGTCGTCTTTCTGCTTCTTCCCTCTGAACACCTGAAGTGTCATCTGACAGGATGATATCATGCCTCACTGTGAGAAGATGTTTCTGAGGGGTCTGATGAGTTTGCCTAATTTGTCGGAGTGTGTAATTAGTTAGGAAACAGTGGGTCATCAGCCGGGAAATCACTTCAGTGGGTCGGGTGTGTCAAACGATGGCCAACGTCAAGCTTAAAGGCAGCACGCAGAGAAACTGTTTTATTAGTGCAGCATGTGGTCGAAAGGGTCAAATTACCATTTATCGTCCTTCTGAGAGGGCCTGTGGTGAAGCCTGCAGCCTCAGGGACATCAAAGGATGAGTGGGTTCAGGTGAGGGGTGCAGGGGGGCAGTGATGGCTCTTACAGGTAAAACACAGCCACAAACAGAAGCAACATAAAAAACTAAATAAAAACATTTCTTTGGAGGGTGGTGATTTCTTTTAACAAATATAATACACTTTATTGTATAGCACCTTTTACACATGAATGCAGCCAAAGTGCTTTGAATATGAACGTATTAAAAACATTCAGTTTATAAAATGGAAGTGAAAAAATATAGATTTTAAAAAGTGTAGATTGACTTAATAAGCACTTTACTTTTTTTTTTTCTTTGCTCTGAAGTCACTGACTAAAGATTCTTACTGTCCCCACAAATACAAATTCACAGACTGGTTTTGTCTAATCGAAATGAACTCCACCACCGAAAATCTTCCCAAGGATTAGACTCACAGGTTGCTCCATTTGGTTGAGTCAGTATAAAATTGTCTCAGCCCAGCCCCAACATGTGCAAGTTAAACTTGATTTTTAAAAATCATAATGCAAGCATCGTCACATTAAAGTGTAAAACAAATACATAAAATGCCATTAAATCCGTATTAAAGAGTGAAAAATGTCAAAAAATCAGTAGAGATCAAGAACATGTAGTGTCTTAATATGTATATGTTTAAATTGTAAAAAGAATGTAACCTTTTTTGTATCATAAACTATGAATACAAAATGTTTTCTCACTTTACATGCAAACTTTTCTTTCATTTTCTGTTGACACAAAAGCTTTGAGAGTTTTTCTTCTTTTTCACCCTGGGGGTATTTTCAGTCCAACATGTATGAATGTGTGTTCAGAGATAAAGAACGACTGGCCGTACCTGTTACTGCAGTGAAAGCTGTGAGATTATTTTCCCCTTCTTTGCATTTTCATGGCCTTTAAAACATGAGCTGATAACATCTTTTTGAAAGCGCGCCTAAGGAATAGAAAGCTTTTCTCTAATTTGTCAGAGTAAATCTGTAACCAGACTGAAAGTGAATAATAAGATGTGACAGCGATGGTTTGATGTCAGGACAAAAGCACATCATGATCTGAGGTTCAGTTAATCATCGTGGATAATCCGCTTGATTAAAGGGAATATTAATAAAAGATAAAAGTGGGTTACTTACTCACTAATTAATAAGATTAAACTGTTGTTTTCTGCATACACAATACTGCTTTAAACAATGTGCTAAAAAGGCCACAGTTCAGTGAATACCTTCCACCACTAGAGGGAGCCAACACACAACACATGGAGATTTCTGCCGTCATCATCACAGATAAAAGTTTCTGTTTCATGTTTCTCATCAGGGACAAAAAGATGATCATTAATCAAACCTCAACTTTAAAGGCAAATCTTGCTGATCTTGTCTTTTTTATGATTAAAAGAACAAAAACAATCAAGAAAAAGTGCTTTAAATGTATTTAGCCTCACAGCAACACAAGAGGCATAAATAAATACATGGGAAATGTTCTGATGTTCCACATCTGGCTCAATTTATCACCTTTCCTACAGACATAACAGAAATATATTGGTGGAAAAAGTTGATGGAAAAAGTAAGAAATATAAATAAATACATACTGTGAGTTTAGAGGGTACTGTCCACTTACACAAGTATGTTTTTCTATTTATTTATTGCTTGCTCACGGTCAAAAACCTCGTGCTGCAGTACCGGTTTTAAACCACTAGATGTCGCTGTGGGTTCATCATCCACGCGCTAAGGCGTTGTCTCTGTCCTGACTGGACCTGAGGACAACAGACTCACGGGGGACTCTGCTGACATGAAGCCCTCGACGTTAATGATGGTTTTGTTGTGACTTTGAGGACAGTTAGAGTTCACGGTACCAAACAATGATGCATGAAACTAAACTGAATCACCTTTAGCACCGAAAAAGATCATCCACACTGTAGTGGTGACAGCTTCATTGTGTCAAGGCTGCAGTGATTTATTTGTGCACAACACTTTCATTCAAAGTTTATTTATTTACTTTATTTTTTGGTCGGTGTTAAAACTGTGTTGGTCGTAATTCGCCGTTTAACTGGATTACCGTAATAACTTCAAGATAAAAAGGTGCAATCAGTTAGAAAAGGAACAGAAAACACAATTTAATCTGAATAAAGATGCTGCAGAAGGGGTTTTCCTTTGTTTAAAGAAAAAAACTTTTTTTTATGAATCTGCCTTCTCTTTCGGTTCTTCTTCTCTTCTGTGCGTAAAACCAAAGCAGCTCGATCAGAGGAGCTCGTCGTGTTATTGTGCTGAGAGAAAAGAGAGGAGTGTGTGAGTGTGTGTGTGTGTTGCGACAGCAGTGTGCACGCATTGTTAATGTGAGGGAAAAATTAAGAGGTCAAACATCGGACAAAAAAATGTAACCAGCCAGATTGTTTCCTTTAAAATGATTTCTATCAGTATACTAAAAAATATATTGATTAAGATTTTTTTAAATCTTAGAAAGAAACCATTTAGTGCTTCAAAGTTACATAAGACGATCGATTCCATATTAGTCCATTATCGAAATCACAACACTGTGAAGAGGAAATAAAGTCCGATAATAGGCGCACAGCTTGTGTATGAAGCTACCTGAAGGTTTTACAAACAGTGACACATCGGGAAAGTCCGCTCAGTGATATCAGCGGACTGACGCTCGGAGAGGAAAAACCAAATCGCTGCGCTCTGCTCGGCGCACAGCCAAACGGGCACCAGGGGCCGATGGGAAATCAGGGTGGGGGGTTGAGCGTGTTTTTGGAGAGGGTTGGGCTTAAAGGCAGCCAATGGGAGAGTCGCCCGAGGTGACTGTTGCGACTGAGGAGTTGTTGGGAGGTTATATACTCCACATCTCAGTGAAAAGGTACATTTAAACTGAACCGTGAGGAGGAGAGAGACGGTCGAGAGAGGAGAAAAAGACGCACATTTCAGGACCAACAACAACAATAACAACACCTGATACTCTGTCATCAGGGGTCAAACAGAAAAATAGCTTAATTTGTATTTTGGGTGTTTTGTTGGAGAAATTTTGGAGATGTCCAACGTCCAGTTATCGAGCAGCGCGCTGGAGAGGCTGGTGGCCAGGAGGACCTTCCCTCTCCACAGACGCACCAGCGTCTGCCGCAACCTCTTCGGACCGGTGGATCACGACGAGCTGAACCGGGAGATGAAGTCCAAGCTGAGGGAGATTTCCGAGCGGGACCAGCAGAGGTGGAACTTTAATTTCGAGGCCAACACCCCGCTGGATGGGGATTACGAGTGGCAGGAGGTGCCCGTGGATACGACCCCGGCGTTTTATCAGGACTCTGTACAGAACGGCAGGACCAGGGTGCCGGAGACACCCGTGAAGCAGCGGCCGTCCTCGGACTCTGCTCTCCCGGAGAGCCCTGATATGGATGTACTGGAGCGCTTGGCCGTGCCCGAGAGCAGCAGCACTCCCTGCCCGGTGGAGGTTAACCAGGAGAACCGCACAGACAAGCTGAACTCAGGGAAGCCGGCGCACAGACAGGCACCGTGTGTCAGACGCAAGAGATCGGCCACTACTGACAACAACACACACATCACAGGTGAATATAAAACACTTTAAAATCTCACATTGAGGATGATTTGGATTCAGGGCTTCCTCCCTGAATCCAAATCACTCCGTTATCCGTGTCGCTCCTCTGTGCGTAATTTCACCTCAAGTGGATTCACGAGTATTAACTGTATTTTTTTTCCATCTCCACAGACTTCTTCGTGAAACGAAAGAGGGCTGCTGATAAAAAATCTAATGATATGAGCGCTTGCCACCTCTCCAAGTCCCCAATCCCGGTGGAACAAACTCCCCGAAAGAGGATCCGTTGAAGGTATGAGGATTTATCTTTATTTTTTTTTTATATAAACCGTTTAAAAATCATAAAATATAGTCTAATGTGACAGATATGCTTTATTATATGTTAGGTTATCAAACTGTTAATTATTAAGACTTTATATGGAGCCTTATAATGAGTTATTCCTGTTTTGTTTTTCCTGCGTAATTGGAAATGATTACGTGAGCTAAAAAAGCTCAGGCAGTCTTATCTGTGAGGGGGGTGGGGAGAGTTTGTGGTGGTGAAATCGCAGTAGTAGTGATAGTAGAGCTGTAGTAACACCAGAGGTTGGGGGGGAGGGGAATGTGCGTCACGATGTGGCGGGAAAATGCTCCGCTAAAGGGCGACGCCTTCTGCTGAGCTCCTGTTTCCTCAGAGAGCTGACTCGCGTCTTTCTCCGGGATTACTCTGAAAACTGATCGTGTGTTATTCCCCCTTTTTCCTCCCAGGTGTTTTTGCACTATTTGCATTTTTTTGAGGAACAAGCTGAGGACGTTTCTCCCTGCAACTTAAAAACGCCGGATAAGAGGAGACAAGAGACGGTGTGGAGGGAGGAGAAGCAGCCCGACCGGCCGGGTGCTCCGGCTCGGTGCGCCCCGGCGGAGCGCAGCCCGAACCCCGGAGCAGACTCTCAGGACTGAACGGTTTGGGGAGGGAAAGGGAGCGGAGAGAGAGGACATTTCGCCGAATGACTTCTATCCAGTACAAATGTAGCATTCATTGTTGCTTTTGCATACAGCCACTCGACAGTGTTAAATGTTTTAACATCTGTGCAATCCTAAATTACTTTAAAAGAATTGTCTACACTGGCCAAAAGTGTACAGCTTTATAGAGACAATAAATGTTTATTTCTGTTCTGGTTTTTCTGTAAATGTATATTTTTAAGACTATTCTAACTTATAATTTATTTATGTTTCTTTATTTGTTAAATGCCTTGTTGATTTAGCCAAAGGGCATATTCTTATTTTATTTTATTTTATTTTATTTTATTATTTCCATTTTGTGTTATTGTGATGTTTTTGCAATCATGTAGCTCACCCATAGTAGTCCACACTTGAAAAAATATAGGTTTCTTTGTGTTTCTGAGCCGTTTTTTTAATGTATGTGTGTTTTCATACAAGTGCCCTAATTATGTCTTGTAAAAGATGGGAATAAAACATTTTTTCACTTCAACTTCAAAGCAGATTTGTTTGTTTTTGTCCGCTTGTTCCGAAACTAGATGCGAGTCCAAATTAAGTCTTGAAACTGAAACTGAAAAAGGAGACTTTGTGTTGTCTGGTTTCTGCCTCGTGATATTTTTAAGTTCAGGAACAGCAGCTTTATTGTGCGTATAGTGAAAGATTCCCCTGACTGGCTTGAATTATATATTTTTATATTATTTTTCCCATGAAGCACAATACACAGCACGCAGTGTTATGGCCCACATTTATGACTCTCCAGCTCCCCCGCGGGCGCAGGTACATTACTTTCTTTGAGCTCCGCCTGTATCTGTCTGTATACCTTGCGGGGGGAAAACGCATTGAGACGTGCAGCCTCGGGCCGCATGGCAGCTGCGGGATATAGGCTGGGATTTAAAGGCCCTTTCGCCCCTCTAAAGAAGCAGCAGCTGCCTTTGGATCCCCGCTTTGTCCGCCACGAAGACACCCCCACATCCACCCGCACTCAACAAGCCCTCTAAAGACCCACTCACACACACTGTTTACCCCGCCGTGGATACACCGGGCGTGGAGGCCACCTGCCAGAGCTGGAAAAAGAAAACTACTAGTCTTTGTAATTGTCCTCGTCTATTGAAACAAACCATTCAACAGGTCATACTTGCAAGTTTACCCTTAATTGAAAGAAGCCAAATGCAGCAGCAGCAGCCGTGTGTGAACGCGCGCTGCTGGGGCCTGCGTGCGCAATGTGCCATTGCGCAGGACACTAAAGGCGCATTTCATAATTTTTCCATAAGTTTCTTCGATTGCTTTGACTGTCTGACATCACTGTTTTGATGAAAATGGAGACTTTTGATGGCCAGAGTGACTTTGTCAGCTCCATGCAGCCATAAGCTCTGACGGGCTTGTTCTGATTTCCAACACAAAGCGCTCTCCGGCTCCATTCTTTCCTTTTTGTTGCCATATGGCAAATCCATGTAGACATAGCCAAGACCCATTCAGTCAGCCACAGAATGTCCTGCATCAGAGAACAAAAGACACTTTGTCTGGCTGCTCTATTGATACGAATGGGCGAAAAAAATATTATAATTAATCTATGGCTATATCCAGCTAATTAACGCCCATATGCCCACGGGGAGCTGCGAGGCCATTCAGTGTAGTTTTAAAATCTCAATAGTTTACATGTTAAAGACAACAGCTGTTCATGTGTTACTTTAATGAAGTCCCCTCTATGTTGGAGACTGGACACATTCAAGGGCTCAAGTCCCCCCTCGGAGTTAAAGGGGTCATCTTCCTTTATTTGTCCCCTTCAGCTGTGCAACTATATAAAATTTGTCCCAATAAATAGAACTTTAAACCGCATTCGCTTCCTCAAAAAGGTATTGAATTTGAGCCATTGCTGTAGAGGTCATAGGTTAAGGCCTGAAATTCAACTCTGTAAGCGTCTCTTCAAAAAGGGATAAAAACAAATGTAGTTTTAAATCATTTTAATCAGACTGTTCATGCATAATAAGTGCGATTTGTCACAAAGAATGTGAGTTTTTTACGCCAAGGCCTCATTTTTTGTGTGTGTGACCACGTGGAGTTCAGACAGGCTCTGTGTAATATGACAATTATGACTTAATTCAGCCCTGCTGTATGTATGATGGACATAAAGGAAAGAGATGACAGCTAACATACAGACCTCATTAACAAGCTCAACACAGTAGAATATAATTAAACAAGCAGCTGCTGATGGAGAGAATCAGCCTCCGTCTGACCTTTAACTCACACACAAACAGTGTCATTTGTCTCAGTCAGCTGGAAAATCATATTTTCTGTAATCAGTAAGTTAGATTATATGTAATCATATGTGCAGCCTGGCTGAGTCGGGCTTTACCAGTAACATAAAACACATTTAGTTAATCTTTTAGCATTCGATCAAAACAAAAACAGATGGATGTGAATATGAAACAAAAGATATTTTTAATGCTTTCATTTAAAGAACAAGATATTATATTAACAGGCCCAATTTCTTTAAATCAAATCAAATTTGAACCTACTTTATAAGATTTATAAAATATGTGTTCTATGCTCAAAAAATTGGACAGCAAACTGCTTTTATTTTGTGTCTTTTATTTTGAAATTGAGTGATAAAAGCTTGGATTGCCATAGAAAAGAACTCCTACATGAATATGTATTTATAAATAAGAGTCTATTCGATCCTTTGTTTTTAGCAGTGAAATAAAAAAAGGTGATAAATAATATTTAATATCTAGAATCGATGTTAATCTAATGAAAGCACAATGAGACCTCTGTGTGCAGTTTGTTCCATCCTCAGAAATTAATCACGTTGCCTGTTAATAAAATCTGTTCAGCTCGGAGTAAAATGCGTCACTGAATCCTGCAAAAAAAAAAAGTTGCTCCTTTGTGGGTCTGAAGTGGCGAAATGATTTAGCAATGCAGCCTTTCTGACATGCGCACTGGCTTTCTTCTTCTTCATCATGCAAATGTATCAACTAAAAATATAATTTCAGGGGAGACGAGAAGAAAAAAAAACTTAAATCGCATTTTCCTCTCAAAACACACAATTAACGGGACAGTCTGCAAAGGCTGCAATTAAATATAGAAAGGAGGAAAATCAGCCGAGGGGGAATTAGCATTTTCCATGACCATCTGGCATCGGCGCAGGCGACCGGGAACAAAGGCGAGCTGGATGGAGAGGAGAGGCGAGTGTGCCATCGCATTGACCTGCAAATGAGGCTTTGTCACCGAGTTAAAGCTCCCTGACCCCCTTTACCCCCCTCACCAAAAAGGACTTCTTTTTTTTTAACCTATAGCGTAACGAATGGAGGCCTGGATGCAGGTCTGAGTGTGTTTTAGGAGCCGCAGATCAAAACAATGATTGGAAAAGTGCAAACACCCTCGTCCCGCAGGTCTGTTTGTCTAATTAAAAGTCTTTAATTGAAGTGAATTTTCCCAAATGAAACAATTTCCAGTATTCATTGCACAGATTTTCTCTAGTAAAAGTGAGTTATTAACGTGAAACAAAGCAGAATTTAGCGTATCC
>CAFUXE010001049.1:37670-49900 GCA_903364295.1 Serranus cabrilla
TCTAATGGAAGTGAGTTATTAACGTGAAACAAAGCAGAATTTAGCGTATTCTCTCCACCTTGGTATCATTTTTGCTTGTTTTAAATGAGTCTAATAACGCAAATGACTGAAACACACATTAATGTGGATATATTTTACTGCCAAGCTGCGCTTTGACCTCCTGACGCACGGGCCTGTTGTGCCACTTTACGCACCAAAAGGCCTCGTTCATTGTTCTTTGGTGCCTTTCTCGCACAGGCCTCGCTTTAATTTCACAGTTAATATAAATCATAAAGGGAGATTTAATGATAAATCTGAAATTATTCCAGTTTGTTTCACTCTTTTCTTTGCCTTAATGGCCTAAATGGGCCCTGGGACCTTCAGCGCAGTGACATTAAAGTGCATGTGTGTGCGGAGGGTGTTTTTTTGGGGGGGTGAGGGGGGTGTTTGTTGGATTGTTGGACACCTGTGACACCCCCCACCCCCCTCCACTCCACTAGTGAAGTGGGCAGACAGAGGCCCACGTGTTTGCATAAAGGTGATTGTATCCGGAGGAGGGAACTGCTGTTTTGTTTGTCTCACTCTCTTTGTTTGTGTCCTTCTCTCTCTCTCCATCTCTCGTTGTGTGTGTGTGTGTGTGTGTGTGTGTGTGTGTGCACAATCATGGCAGCACAGGTCGAAGTCCTTGTTTGAATATTACAGGAGATTAACGTCACCAAACACAGTTAAACGCATTAAAATAAATGACACATGAACAATAAACCGTCTTCAACAGTTTAAAACGGAGCGGACTTTATTGATTCATGCCTGATATATTTCATTGGGGAGCAGAAGTTAAGTAACTTGACACTAATGAGGCCACAGAAGAGCTTCAGCATTAATCAGCGTGGACAGTTTATGTGATTTGCTCTTAAAATAAAGGCCAAATATTGTGATCGTCGTGACACCGGAGCCATTCGGACAGTAAAATACTAAACTGTAAGGCCCTTTGCGGACAATTATGCAGACGTGCCCCAGTGTTTTTCTTTTTTTTCTCCAGTCCTGGGCCTTTTTCTCTTTACATCCACTCAGTATTCATGCCCGCGGATAACAAAGAGCACGGCTCAATCCACGCAGGAGGCGGTGTGACAGGGAACTCGTGGCAGCTTTTCAAATATCTTCTTTCTGTCTCCTCCTTTTCTTTGCATCGCGACTTTGGTCTCGGCTGGAAGGGAGGGAGGAGGGTGAGGAGGAGGAGGGGGTTAATCAGCCTCCCACCTCAATCTCTAATTCACTTTGCTCTCCCCACGCATCAAGGGGATCAGATTTAACACTGGCCAGAAGAAAAGCAGATCCTTTACAATGTTTCACAACGTGATGGAGCGAGCGGCTTAATGTCCAGTCTGAGCTGCTGCAAACACAGGCCGGTGATCAGAGAGCTGCTGCGGGGAAATCTATGGTTTTTCTCAGGGAATAATGGAAAAGTATCTTTTAAATATGTGTTTTTAACTCTTTCTCTTGTTATAAATGCATAAAAAATACCAGACACGTCATTGGAAAACTGTTTTATGACATTTTAAAGCGGTTAAAATAAATATTTGGGCCAAAAGTTTCATTTCCTTTCAGCAGGAGTACAGTGAGCATTAAGTCCGCAGGTTTTGCATTTGAAAGGATTCACTATTGACGCGCAGCAATCTGCATGCACACTGCAAAAAATGACAATATCAGCAAGTATTTTTGCTCCCATTTGTTCATAATGTCGTAAACTATTGATTATATTTGTTGCTCATACAGTCTTTTGCACACAATCATCCACTCTCAAGCTTAAAGGAAAAATAATAAAGGCATTTTAAGAGAAACTTCTCCACCTCAGAGACATTCATTCATAAGAAACTTTGAATCTCGGATTGTGAGCTGAAATCTTTCCGCTTTCAGAAGAAAAAAAAGCATTTGACTGATTGACTTGAGGTGGACATTTCTTTCAGTGTAAAAGCCATCAGTTAAAGGATGTCTATTCACTATTGACAGCCTGTTTTCCCGCCTGAAAAGGTGAAGAGGTCAGCTATTGATTTGGCGCCAAACTGCCCTAAATTCCCTCAAACCCTCATTCCACCACAGAAACATCAAGCGAAATGTTTCCAGACGTTAAAAACTGTTCAAACTCCTTTATGATCATTTTTAATTAAGAAAGTGGCATTAAGTTAAAGTTTGATACAGGCAAAATGTTTTGAATTTAGAGTGAATGCACACCTTATCTGTACTTTTAGGTTTTTAAAAAAAAAAAGTAATTCATATCAGTATATCCACAGATTTTGCAGCATCACAGATGAGATTAAAGCTAATTGAAGTATTAAAGTGGTGACATGTGGGAAGCTTTTTCTTCAACACTAAACAAATTAGATTAGTTGAAGGACTTGCGGCTCATTTCTAACCTCTTTTCTTTTCTTTTTTTCATTATTATTTTTTTGGCTCACATACATTTCCTCATTTGTACGTATGCAAACATTTATCATGCATTCTAGGAAGCAGTTTCATAAACGAAGTCCCAGATAATTTATGTTAGCAAGTTACAAGTGTTTTGCATTCAACTGACAAGTTAATTTTAAGTCAACTTTTAATATGCAACAAAAAAAAGAATTGCGAAAGCACAATTCCTTCAACTGTGTTTCATCAGAAAGTTACACACGACTGGAATCAGCCAGTAAAAAGAGCAGAAGCTGTAGAGGTTGACAAAACAAGTGGTCGTGAGGAATTTGTTTCAAATTTGAAAAGTTTTAATTGTTTCATGTCAGAAAGTAAATGTTTCTCGCTGTCCGAGACAAATTAATACATATGATATGTTAAGATGCTGACAGCGGAAACAGCTGATTATGTCAGTTAAATGTTTGTGACATCAGAACTTATTGAGAAAAGATGAAAACCTCAAGTGAGGATAAAAACTATTTTAAACAGCTGCAGAAGTTTTATTGAATTTTAACATTTCCATTCAGCTTTTCTGGTGCGATGCTTTAAAACATGCAGAACACGGATGATGTGACACTGATTACTGTTTGATTGATCCTGAACACTGGTCTCAACAGATTACCATCAACATATGGTGTGTGTGTGTGTGTGTGTGATGCTATGTGGTTATTAAATGCCTTAACAACACAGATGTCAGGGGAATTTCTGTCTAAGGGAAAGTGAAGGCATCTTTCAAACAGAGGTTTAAACGAGTCCCACGTTATGTTTATTATAAGAAACACAGTTTCTAACCAGCTGATTTGCTCATCAGTCTCTCTTTAAGTCAGTTTAAGGAGAATGTGAGCTTGTTGGCATGTGAGAAAACTGAATAACGACAATTTTTAGGGCCGATGTTGGAGTTTACAGTCGATGATTTCATCCCTCGCTGTAGCTCTGCTGGTTCAGAGGAAATCATGTTGAGACAAGCTGTCCGAGCAGCGGCTCACGCTCAGTCAAACAACAACCCACTGTGGCCCTTTGAGTCTCACACATACTGTACCTATCAGAATCTGCATAGCTTCACTCTGGACTGATGGCTTTACAACCAGAGAGCCATATGCAGCTCGGCAGGAAGGGGCCGGCTTCATTGTGGCGGTAATTGGACAGAGAGGAGAGAGGAGGAGACACAGATAGTGCGATGACACTTGAGAAATGAGATCTAACTCCATCCCAGCGGCAGTCCTGACAGCCAGAGTCCTCCACCTCCATTCTTCTGCGCTCTCCCTTTGTCTGGAGCCTTTTCAGTCCCCCTGAAGCAAACCTGTTCCCCTTCACGTCCCTCCTTGCATGGGATGCGAGTCCTCTGTGCAGCGGCTGCTGTCTCTGTTTTATCTGTCCATCCATCCATCTCCGACGCCTCTCCTCCTCGCTCCTCTCCTCCCCGTCCTTCTCTATTGGCAGAGCAGTTTTCTTCTCCTTCAATCATCTTGGCTCATAAAACTTGGGGAGGAGGGCTAGCAGGCTGTGTTTTCAGGGCTGGCTTCACCGCTATGGGTGCACTGACTCGGACTAATGCTATTCACGCCTCACATTTGCTCGCCAGGTCCCATGAAAAGGGATGGCCACGGCAGCCTTTATGGGACACACAACAAAGGACCATCATTCATCAGGCTGCAGAGCACCGAGGAGTGGCAGAGTTCGGGTTCATCCCGCTAGCCCTCAGCTGCTCGCGTTTGCTAGCATCATGCTCAGACATGGTTGTTTTATCCTAAAAATTCATCTCTATAAACAGATATCTGCAGATCTGTAGAAAACAGGACAAGATTTAGATATCAAAAGTAGCATTTTGCAGCATTGACCAATCTTTGGTTGCATGAACAGTCCATGTGGGGAGCAAAAAAGACAATTACAATCTTGGAAATCTGAAGATTTAGCTCCTTAAATAAGGAATCTGCATTCACATGCAGAGAATCAACCCGATCACAGACGTCATCTCTCGAATCAAACTCCGTTCTCAGAGTTTTAGTTGCAAATTAGTGCACAATAGAGAAAATCCCAGCAATAATATTCTCTGGCTACACAGGAAACGCCCCAAAACATTGGTCCTAACTCCAGGAAGGTGAAAATGTTTTCAGACTGATAAGTTTAAAAATGAGCTTTGAAAGGAAAAGCTGATTTCTAGTTGAGAAAAGTTGAGAAAAGTCAAAAATTCTTCTTGTTTTGTTTGCAGAAAGTTTCATTTGTTCTTTACGTTGGGATTTTTTTTTTACATAGTGCTGCTGGTGTGTGTGTGTGTGTGTGTGTGTGTGTGTGTGACAGACGTGCACTATGGCTGGTGGCGATATAGATTTATAGCCGTACTCCCAGGTCACCAAGCCACTATTAATCTTCACCTTTCCATGGCTGTTCCTTCACATCAGGGCCAGCAGCTTTAGAGGCCCGTTGGCAGCTCACAACAATACCCAGAATGCCGCAGGGCCTTGTCAGGCTGTCCTAATTTGTGGCTGTGGTCCTGGGGTTGAATTCAGCCGCTGCTGGCTGCTTGACCTGCTGTATTCTGTTGGCGGATTAGCAACATCTTTTAGTCGCCATGCAGGGCAACGCCAATGGGCTGATACACAGCCTGCAATTACACAGCAGGAAAGGGCTGCTTAGACACACACACACATGCGTGCACACACACACACACACACGTATATAAATGTTTATGGATGGATAGATGGAAAGAGAAGCAGGTGATGTGGCGGTAGGCTGCTTTTGAAGAAGACTTAAGAAAGAGCGGGGCAGGCTGAAGGGGAAGGGAAACTGTCTCAGTGTGTGTTTTGGGGTTTTGTACTTACACAGTGGGTATTCAGCCTACATTGTGTACATGGAAATCAATGTATCGAGGGGCTGAGCAGCAGCTTATCTTGGTAGAGCTGGCACTGTACCCCGTCACAGCATCAGAATGCCAAAAGATGCCCGACAAAGATGGAAACGGACACGTTTTTCTCCGTTTAAATCCGTCGCAGGGTGTTTTTCACAGAGTGTGTTGTGCGTTTGTCTCGTAGTGTCTTGGATTTTAGTAAAGCAGCTGCTAAAGATTAACGGCAAGTAACTTATATCATAGTAGCTTTTAATGTCTTCTGTCTGTTACTGATCATCTGCAAAGAGCTTTTTTAAAGGTACGTTTAAAAATGGCATATAAAGCAATTGGAATTACCTCTTGAGATGCATTTTGTTAGTCTAGAATCCAACATTTTTAAGTTTTATCCATATTGGTGACTAACGTTTATCAGCCTCTGCAACATCGTTATGGGCAATTATTTTTCATACCTGTCTCATGCAAGAATTTAGTTAAAAAAACAACCATAAAAATACTTTTGAGGCTTCAAATTGGTTGTTTTTCTTTATCTATATCTCCTGCAGTTTCCAAGTTTTTCAAGTTGTTACAACCACATGAGATCGTCACTGTATCTTCAAAAACAAGTCTACCTGAGTTGTTGTTATTTCAAACTCAGATTGATTGATAAAAAGGTTTTAAGTAACATGGCAGGAACAAAAATAAATGCAGAGTTAGAAAATTCTGCAGAGCTGTGCAAACAGATGCATGTGCACAATGTTACCCCTGAGTAAAAACAAAAGAGCTGAACACAGATAACAACAGGCAGATATGCAGCAGGTCAAGCGCAGATCAGAATTGGCAGCGCAGCGCAGCATCTTACAATGCACACAAAAGCCTTCGACGATGGGAATGGGGAAATTGGCAAACCTAACATGGTCCCCTGCCATCGTCCCTCGCTCCCTCCCTCTGTTTCACAACAGATGCTATGTTCCATGAAGACACTGTCAGCTGCACAAGAATGGGCCGAAATTTGTTGACAATGACGGTGGGCACAAAAACAGGACAAAAAAAGAAGGAAGAAACAAAAAAAACGTTGTCAAAGTCAGCATCTGAGTTAACAATGACGACACAGCGCCCTGAAGGAGGGGAGACACACCGCCGCCCCTCCCTCCTACTATTACTATAGTACACACATGCACGCACGCTCTTGTCAGCTGCAGGCCAGGCGCTGTCTGAGCCCAGATGGTGGTGAACTGCATAACTCACTTATCTGTCTCTGGCCTCTAAAGGAATGCTTAAAGGCCTCTCCAATTCCCAGCGGACGTCACCAAAAAAGAGAGAGAGAGAGAAGGAGAGGCACGCCATCTGCTCCCAGACACCGTGGGCACCCCCCTTTCCTGTCCGTCCCCAAAATACAGCCCCCTTCTTTTACCTTCAACCCACCCAAAAGTGTCCTTATGATCCCAGAGATATTCCCAGATAGTCCCAGAGGACAAGAGAGGAAGCACTGGGAAGAATCAGCATCATTTGGTTTGTTAGGGGAATTTATCCACCAGAACAACGTCGTCATGTTAATTTATGAGGTTTCTGAGAATAACAAGATCTTTTGGTTCACGTCAACTAATTATTTAGCTTTTTAAGTGATGAAAATAATGCAAAAAATCTATGAAATATGGCAATTTTGCATATTTCATTTAATTATTTTTGATTGATCAGGTTCCCTTTTTTTTTGGCTTGTGACGCCTTATCAAGGTTGATGATCGTCACTTCCAAAAATAATGGCCAACATCATTTTTTGACGAAAATAATTACATTTTTTGTTTGACTAAATATCATATATTTAATATTTGGTTCAGTTTTTTGTGTTTCATGTAAAACCTGGAAAACAAATACATGATTTTAAGAGGATGTTTCTTTTTAATTGCTTACATTTATGGGTTTATAAAGGCCTGAAGAAGTCAAATTATCCAGCATCTCAACAGAAAAAGTTTAAAATGAAACTTAAAGTGTCTTTTTTCTTTATACATTTCCCATCTGATTAGTCATGTGACCCCCTGTGATGTCCTGACCCACTGGTGTATGTAGATATATAAACATTGTGTTAAAAAGCAGCGGAGCACGTCCTCTGCTCTACAACTGTCTATGAAAAGGAGTTAAATATCAAATATTTTAATAAAGATCATTTACTTCTTGCTAATAAAAAACATTTTTATATTCTACAATCCCAAAACGAGCTGTGGGTGATTTATTTTCCCATTAGTCTCTCTAGAACTTTGCATTTTAGCAAACAAATTGTTACTTTTGACAGGAAATACCAAGAAAACCGGCATCAAAATGAATGCATTCTCAATACAGTAAAAGTCAAACAGGAGAGAGAATATTCAGTATTATATTTGTCAAACAGCTTCATCTTCTCAGCTTAAATATAATGCTTTTGGTGCAGCTTACTGTAAGATGTCAGTTCAATTTTATGCAAACTTGGGCCTGTTTGAGCCGTCATTACGCACGGCTTTTCAAACATGTCTTGTGTGAACAACATCTGAATAACTGACATTCCTTTGCATTCAAATATGAACAAGCATCACCATTTTTCTGATCCAGGAACAAGTCAGTGTTTAAACACATAACCCCGGGACTGAGAGAGAGAATGCTCGCTCTGCAGGGACAGACCGACCCGGGGTCACCGGGTTCAGGCTTCACAGCCGACCGTGCAGGAGTCTCCTGGTCGCTCCGGATGGTTTGCAGCCTGCAGCTTTCCAGAGAGGCTTTACAACTATTTTTCCATATAAATATCATGGAAATCAATGTTTAAATGCTGTTGCAAGTTAGTTGCACATTCATGCACATTTTGTGACAATTCTTTTCATCCACATGAGCTTTATTTGATCAAGTTTAGCCATTTTTGTGGCTAAGTTTTGCTGTTCGAAAGAAATGTAAGGAACACAGATGGAAGAACTCCAAAGAAAAAAAGGGAAAAAAGACATTTTAAAAACTTTAAAAAAGAGGGTGGAGAAAGCACCAGCATGCTTCCCCTTCATCGCAGTGCCAGCTCTTTACTCTCACTCTTTAAGCCTCCAGTTAAACTGCACACCCGTCTCCACCTTGTTGGATATTGCTGCACTGTTTAAAGAGGCGAATTCTGGTGAATTCTCCACCACCCACTGAGTCAAGTGTGGCTCAGGTGTGTGCGAGTGCGTGCGTGTGTGTGTGTTTGCCACATGTGCTTGTGTGCATGCTGGTGTGTGGTCCGTCCAGTTCGTGTAAGCATAATCAGATGGATTTCTGGGTCTTGTACGTGCCTGCATGTGCACACACTGACAACAATAAATGTGGCTTTTCACAAGCAGTGAGAGGGAACGATCAGGAAAGAGAGGGATGGAAATTATGTCTGTGAGAGAGAGAAACCACAGAAACGTTCTTACAGTGGGTTTAAAAGCAGCAGAAAATATAAAAATAATTGCTGACCTGCATCTTGTGTGTTTAAACCAGATGAAATCATCTATTTCAGGACATGTTTGGATAATGAACGATCCGCTCTTTTAGTTGCCATTTGAGTAATAAGTAAAATATTGCATTATAGGCACCATCAGTGGTTGAATGTAACTAAGTACATTTACTCAAAAAAGACCTGTACTGAAGTACAATTTTGAGGAACTTTTATCTTACTTTAGCATTCCCATTTTATATAACTTTATACTTCCACTTCATTACATTTTAGAGGCAAATATTGTACTTTTTACTCCACTACATTTAGCTGACAGCTTTAGTTACTTTCCAGGTCGAGAATTAACATCATTCATTTAAAACAATGATGCATTTTTATAAATTAGGCCACATAACAGTATGTTAAGTAGTTAAAATCAGCCCAACCTTGATAATTTAATAATATAATTGGAATATTTATCACAATCTGAGTGGGTACATCCTGCATAAGGAGTACTATACTTTTGATACTTTAAGAACATTTTGATGCTGATATTTTTGTGCTTTTACTTCAGTAAAATCTTGAATGTAGAACTTTTCCTGAAGGGATCTGAATCATTTTTCCACCACTGGGCTCCATAGAAACAGACATTAACTGTGTTACTGTACTGTGTCAGTTTCAGAATCATACAAAGTAAATCTGTGGTTTCCACCTCTGGAGTCGATGTACAAACACATTCATTCCGACTCAGGGACTCTTGGGGAACGTGATATCTCAGGAACTACTTTTTAGGAGGTCAAAGGTCAAAGGTCAAGGCCGCTGTGACCTCACTAAATAACTTTTACGCCATAACTCAAGAATTCATACGCAAATCGTGACAAATTATACGTAAAAAGTCGAGTCGGATGAATTGATGCCATTTTATATCCAAAAGGTCAAAGGTCAAAATCACTGTGGCAGCATATTGTTTCGCCAAACGACTTTTCTGGCCTTTATTCAGCAGCGTAACTCAGGAAAAGAAGGGGAGACATTTGATCAGATCCTGAATTATTGACATTTATTTTGGGTTTCTGTGTTAAAACTGATGATTGTTAAATATTCTATATATATAGGACGATAATTCTAGTTTCCTATATTTCCCAAAAAGGAGGAACATTGTGTTTAGCAGGTGGAGATAATTGATTTGTTTTAGTTGTAGCAGGAGAAATAAAAGTTTTTCCACTCACAATCTTTAGCTCTAAGATCGGGTAAATCAACTTGATATGTACGAGTAATGTCACAGAATCTACGTCCAAATTGTATTCAAAGTATTTCACATCACATCATCTTCATCACCAGGTTACTCTGGGAGAAAAAAAGGTACACCTCCAAACAAAAAAAGTTTTTTTTCCATGGTTTTCCCCCTTTAATCGCAGCCTTGTGCCGACGCTCAGCGACTGCAGCCGGATCAGTTAGAAACCTTTGTGTTTTAAGCAAGCTGCATCTATCAAAGCCTGACTGTTTTAACAGTAGATTAATCACAGTTCCCTGTGCTTGAAAAGCATCACTTGTACGACAGATAAACGCTGAGTAAAGTCTCGGGTCATGACACAAGTCTTCAGCGAGTCGGGACAAGCACCTCCATCATGTGGCCTCACTGCACCACCAGCTCGGAGCAGCTTTCCGTCAGCCTCCCACAAAACGTGTGGAACAAATGGCACCAGCCAAATGGAGAGGCAATAAGGCGAGGGGCCCTCTGTGACGTGTGTGTGTGTGTGTGTGTCTGAGCGTGCATGTGCGAGAGCGTGTGTGTGTTGATAAAGTGTACCCAAGCAGACAGGACGTGGTGTGTGTGGATTTTGCAGAGTGAATGGTGATTGTGTATTTTGAAAAGAGAGGGGGTGTCTCCCTGTGTGAGAGTGAATGTCGGAGCCCTCTGTGAGTGAGGGCGTGTGTGTGTTTGTGTGTGTGTGTCAAACGGGCCAGAGTGGGTGAGAAAGAGCAGTCTGTCGGTTCAAGTATGCCCCCATGTGACCGATGTGAGAAGTAGAAGGTCGAGACGGGAGGGTGGCAGACTGCAGGCTGCTTCCAGAACAACAAGTTTAGAGTAATTTCTTCTTTTTTAGTAGCTTAAAAGTTACAAAGTGTCTCAGTAAAGTATTAGGGCTCATTCTCCAAAGTTTAAAATGCTCCTGAAGTATTTTCTCCATCTTTTGGTGTTCAGATAATGTGTTCAGCTGGGTTGAGATCAGCTGATTCTTCTCCTCCTCTCCTATATCAAATCCTCATAATTTGTTTTTCTCGCTCTTTTACTTTAGTTTATCTTCCAAATTAAGCAGCAACAAATATTGTTTGTTCACATTTTCTCCACCAGAACGGCACCCTAACTGGCTCTTCGTCAAGTTTTCTTTATTTGAAGGGCACCTAAAGGGCACTTTATTGTAATTTCTTCATTAGTAGAGCACCCTACGCTGCATTGTTTCCAATAAAAATGCAATTCAAGGGTGCTTTAATGTATTTTATCCATTAGTAGGGCACCTTAGACGACACTTCTTCATGTTTTCTCCACTAGAAGAACAGACTAGAGGGCACTCCATTGCCTTGTTTCCACTGGAAAGGCACCTAAAGGGCGCTTCATCACATCTTCTGCACCAGAGAGGGCAACCTAGATGACCCTGCTTTGAGTTTTCTCCACTAGAAGTGCACCCAAAACACACTTCACTGCATTTTCTCCACCAGAATGGTTTAAAAGGACACCCTATGTGCTCTACATTGCATTTTACTCTACTAAAAGGGCACAGAAGAGGGAACTTCATCATGTTTTCTCCATCAGGAGGGCACCTTTAGTGTAGTTCACTGCATTTTCTCCACCAGAAGGGAACCTTCATCATGTTTTCTCCACTAGAAGAACACCTTAAAGGGCAATCTATTGAATTGTTTGCACAGAAATGGCACCCTATAGGGCTCAACTTTACCTTTTTTCCACTAGAAGTTCACCCAAAACACACTTCACTGCATTTTCTCCACTGAAATGGCGCCATAATGAGCTCTTCATCACATTTTCTCCATTAAAAGTGCACCCTAAGAGCACTAAATTGCATTTTACACCACTGGAAAGAGCATTCATGTTGGCATATTAATGTATTTATGGAGAGATTGTCCAAACGTGTGAACTCACACTATGGTGGAAAGCTTTCCTCCTTAACTTTGAACATTTAATTACTCGTAGTGATGTAAACCTGCACAGAATCTGCAGCTCTGCAGACTTTATAGTGTCTGTTTTTATAGAGTCTGTCGATGTTCACTACCAAACAGACACCAAACATTAAAAGATTGAAGATGAACATTAAAAAGCACCACAACATGCACTTCTAAAAGTTTCTTCATGTGTAATTCCTTCAGTGAACTAGTTGTGGAGTGCGACGTGTTTTCACAGTGGATCAGCAGCTTTTTACTCCTTGGTGGCTGAGTGGCTTGTTGACCGTCTCGGTAACACATCCAATCCCTGCTTCCACTGCGTCCAAGAGGATTTTCACCCCTTTTGATTAAAGTGCCCGAACAAAGAAGGAGAGCGTTAAGATTTTAAAGCCCCAAACGCGACAC
>CAFUXE010001049.1:72976-87823 GCA_903364295.1 Serranus cabrilla
CTGTTCTGTTTTTAGGGCACAGAGCCAAACAAACCTTCTGTCTCCGCTGTTACTTCTGCACCACTTCTGCTGCAAAAGTCCAGATAACATCTATCACTCCGGTGAACAGGGAGAGGGGTGAGGGGGGGTGTAAGAGAGGATTATTTGTAACAGATACAGAGAGAGTCAGAGCCAAGGACAGATATGGTGGGAGAGGGAAGATAGAGTTATGTCTCCAGAAACCATCTCCTAAAAGCTGACGAAAGGAGCACAGACTTCAACATGCAGATTACATGCTGTAAACACCAATTATGTGATGATTATGATCTCCCACCACAAATGATGTGACACGAGCACACATTAGATATGCCACCGTGTTGTTGGTTTGCCAAAGTAAAGCAGCTATGATTAAGGCTCAGGCTAAGAGGAGAAGGCTTGAATTTCACTCATGTATTGACACGAGGTGAAACTTGAACCTGGTTCTTTGACTTAACAGGAAGATTTATCCACCAATCCACCACCTTCACCTCCACACTCTTAAAGGGGCCAGTGTACCCCATCAGAGGCCCTTTTTAGAAATATTCTCTCTCTCTCTCTCTTTTTTTATACATTGGAAGCTGTTTCCAGCTAAACTCAAATTCACTTCTGCTGCACGTAGCAATTTGCAAGGTCAGAAAGCAGACGAATGTCTTCCAGGAGTCTGAAAAGAAACTTTCACCACATTTAAAATATTTCCATGACCCCTCTTTCCCCATGATGGTTGGCTTTTTAACTAACCTAGTGTGTGTGGCCATTGACAACGTATGAACTTAGCCTCTTCTATCATAATCCGGCCTGTAAGACACATCAATCTGACTTCTTTTTGCAACCAGCACAGTCGCCCCCTACTGGCCATTAAAAATAACGCAGCTTGGGAGGGAAAAACCCTGTCTAGTTGCCTTTAAATTAAATCCTTTCTGGTGCCGCCACCCAAGAGAAGAGGTCCACTGTATTCACATGGAAACATAAAGCAATCACTCACAAACTGAGAGGTGAAGTGAGGTCAAAGATCAGGCCAAACATCTGGAAATCGTGCATGTGTGATGCACGCAACCGCAGCTAGTAATTGAAGCTTCCATATATTCAGTGGGCCTTCGTCCACCACCTCCTCTCTGATGTAAAGCAGATTAGACTGCAGCCACACTTCCGTCTCCCTCCACTCTGACCTGCCAAAAGGTGCTAATTATAGGCTGACCTTGACAGTTCTGCTTCATGGTCAACTGCTGCCCTCCCACTCGCCGTGCAGGACGTAGTCATTATATAAGTAGCTATCATTCTGGGTCAGAGGCACCCACACTCTGTCTTCCGACACTCCTCAACCGGGAGACTCCTGGCAGCGGAAGGAGAGTAGGTGAGGCGGAAAATTTAAAGGAATAGTGCGACATTTTTAGAAACATTTTGGCTTCCTTGTTGGAAAAATTCTGCTGGGAGTGCAGCTTTGTTTGTGTACAGATTAAACAAATAATTGGAGGTGTTGGAAGGCATTTTTAAGATGTAGAAAGAGCCAGGCTAGCTGTTTCCCCCGCCTCAAACCTTTGTGCTTTTACAATTTAGTAAGTAAGTGTGGATGTCTGGTGTTGCTTTTATATAACTTTCTTCAAAACTTCAAACTCTCCTAGCTGAAAGCATGGATGTGATAACCACCAGGGCTGAAACATAAAACCAACGTGAACCAAAAACTGCTGTTCCTTGAATGTCCACTTGAGGCTGGCTCAAAAAGTGAGTCAATCTCCATAGACCTTCATGTTAAAATGCCCAATTTTACAGCAGAAATAAACAGTTTTCAGCCTTGTACAAAAGACGATTTTGGTCTCTGTGATATATTTTAGCGTTCATGACGCCTAATTGTTGTATCTTTGCCCATTTTTGGCCGATGGCCACACAAAAGCTCTTCGGAAACCTAATGATGCCACAGAGATTAAGTCAATATTTTATACAGCCTTTTATGGTGCTCCTAATACTAAAGTGGGGCTGAGCAACAAAGACCACATCGGGGAGGAGGGGGCTCTGTCTTCTGTTAGATCAGTGCGTTGCTCCAACTTTTCACTTCACTAAACATTGGTTGGGTTTGTAAAAAAAAATGGCACACATGATGACCAGTACAAATAACCTCCTGCACTGCCTGTGCTAAGCTGAGGTAATTCTAACATACAATAACATACTGTCAGAAGTTTTTTGGGGTTGTTTCATTGGAAAGAGATACATCTACAGTGTGTAAGATATTTCCAGTGCAGGTGGAGTAAAAGAAACGTATCTGAACCTTCATCTTTGAGTCATCAAAGAGCCGTCATGAAAGAGACGCTTCCAGTCTTTGAACACCAGTACAGGGGAAATCCACCAGTTCAAAGAGCAAAATTAGGGATTCATTGAAGTCGATGAGGCTGTTTGGAAGGAACTGGTTGACCTGTCATGGACTGATGAGTCATGTTTCTCTACATATATATATAAATACTGTCAGGTGCAGGAATGTGTCACAAACAGGCAGCTCCATCTGACTGTTTTCCTATGTGCACTAAAAATAAACTGCTAATACAAGTCAGAAGTTAAATGATTATTTAAGGATAAAGGAAGAAAGCAGAGCAGAGCAGGACTCCTCCGTCCATGTTCCTGCTGCCAGACTGGCATCAGTCAGCCTCGTCTGCCACCACATGATGACTAGACTAAAATTAAAGTGGCACAGATCACATGCAGCTCGCCACATCTGTCTGAAGACTCCCTAACTTACTGCAGACCGCTGGAGCCGGAGCGCAGCCCTCCCCAGACAGAGCTGCCCCGGGGCACAAGTGCTTAATGTTCCACCAGCCTCCACCAAACAGTAATTTTGTTTCTTTGAGGTCGACTGACTTACAGAACAGCGGCTATGAAGTATCAAAGGACAAGTTCAGGAGCTCAGACTTCTTTTTGTGTGTCATGAAGGTAGTAATGATACCAAAACATGCCATACTATTTAAAAAAAAAAAGTTTGGGATTGTTGCAAATATTTATTTCAAAAGACTGTATGTTTGCATGAAACATTTGTCCAAATTAAACTAGAAGCGACCATGTTTTAGTGAGATTACTGCTCAGGGACAAGCTGAATGAAAACATTTGTTTTGAATCAAGTGGCCACTAAAACAGTAGTTTTAAACTGCTAGCATCACTCAACCTCTGTGCCCCTCTCATTAAAATCATTTGCTGAATTTGGGCTATAAAAGCAAATGCAGCAATTGCTGACATGAGGCTTCAATTAGAGTTACGACCAGAGGTGGGGGCTCCATGGGGGATTTTCCAGATCTGTGTGTCTGTGTGTGTGTGTGTGTGTTCAGCATGCGTGCACTCAAAGGGGACGTGTTGATTTAATATGTCCTCGAAACACCTATATTGATCCGTGACAGACGGTGGAAGACATATGATGTTTTGATAACAGAACGTGCAGCAGCTTGATGCTCTCTTCACCTGCAGACGACCTTCACAGGCTGCAGGCTGTTTTCTGTTTCATTAGCTGGATTTTATATGGTAAATAATTAAAAATGTGTATGTTAAGGAGCCTGTGGCACACACAGAGTAATAAAACAGTCCAATCTGGCGTCTTATAATTCTGTTTGCTTGCACTAAATCCTGACGACAGTTTAGCCTCTGGACTGAATAGTAAACACTTTTTTTGTGCTGGTGACAGATGAAAAGGAGTTTTTGTCACTTGCACAATCCAGTTCATCCGATGTCACTCACTGTCAGGTTAAAACAAAAGGTCACACTGGGACATTATTTGACAGACTGGTTATTTGGTGCTGAAACAGACTGACAGGAGCCGCAGCCTGAGTCAGCACAAAGCTGTCTGTCTGCATTGTCTGAGCATGATAACTACTCTATGGTTAAAATCAGGAAAATATCATGTTTACAGTAAAAAGAAGGCCAGTAGTGATTGCAGATCTTTGATGATCCAGCTGGCTTTTCAAACTCTGCTACAGGTCGTGGCATCTGCACCGTTCAGCCCGATTTACAGAGAAACAAAATCAAAAATCATCTTTCTGATTTCTTTCAAGAAAGAAAGAAAGAAAGAAAGAAAGAAAGAAAGAAAGAAAGAAAGAAAGAAAACACAACAACTTACAGTACAACAACCCAATGACACAATAAATCAATCAATGAATAAACAAATACATTTAAATAGAATAAAATTAAATAATAATAATAATAATAATAATAAAAAATATGATAGACCAAAATAAATTAAATTAAAAACAGAATAATAATAAATACATATTTTAAAAATATGAATAGATAAATAAAATATTTAAAACAATAATAATAATGATAATGAAAAACAAAATAAATCATAAAAATAATACATTAATATTTTTTTAATATGAATAGATACATAAAAGAATTAAAACAATAATAAAAAAAAGTCCAAAATGCACATACATCTGTGATACATTTATATTGATTTCAACAGATATTCAGCAGTGTAAATTTTGTTAATCATATCATATTCTGCTGGCGTTACAAGTAAAATACCTAAAATAAGTCAAAAGCTTGCCTTGTCTTACAGAATAAATCTGTTGAACCTTTAAAGTTGAACTTCATTTCCTCCAACTGGAGGAAGAACAAAGTGTCACTGAGACTGTAGAGGCAGAGTGAAATGAAACAACGAACAATTAACAATTTAAAATATTTAAGTCATTAAAAGCACAAAACATCTTAATAAAACATCAGAAACATTGTCATATACGGGGAAAGAAGCCCAAAGGAATCACACCTGAGTAACATCCATCACATCATTAGACTTCTGATGTGATGAACTGTACAGTTCTCAGGCATCTATCAGTTCATTTCAGGAGCAGCTGTATCACCCGAGGCCCTTCAAGAATAAACAGCCCCGGTCTTGTTGACTCGGGGAAAGTTGTATCACATCCAAGAAAGAAAAGAAAAGGAAGAAGAAGTCAGGGAGGAGGGATTTACAGGAGAGGGAGAGACGAAAGTGTAGAGAGTGATGAGAGAGAAACGGCAGTTCGAGATGAGATTTAATGTTTATTTGAACAGAGATACGTATCTAAACACAGAAATAGTCTAAAGCCACAAAACATGAGGTTTATAACATAAGCTGTTTTTGTCCCTAATGGACTTTTGTTAATAAATCTGATGTAAAAAAGATTTACAGCGGCATAAATTTGTAAGGAGAGATGGGAGAAGGTTACCCGTAACCACATGCCTGGTGGCTTTGAGTCAGATTATATTTTAAGTGATCCAAATTATGATTAATCCTGTTCTGAGAGTCCATACGTTGACCTGTTGTTAGACTTATTTCATTCAGCCGAGGCTTCACCGGGTCACCGACGGCCTCAGGAGCCTGATTCTGTAAACATTTATGGATGTTGGCAGATTAATGACTTCATCAAAACTGCTCTTTTTCTGCGGGAAGTTGGCATGGAAGTTTTTATTATACAGGAAGATTGGATTTTGGCAGAAAACGACGAGGTTACACAACAACAAAATGTGGAACAGAAATGTGCCTTCATCGCTAAAATTGGATTTAGATATTTGACCTCTGAAACCTTTTTACTGAGGCTCAAGAGATGAGATTCAGATTGTATAAAGTTGAACAAAGTAACAAAGTTTTGCTCGTTTGTTCTTACCTTCACGTACGACTAACTGGAGCGTTTCCAAAATGATCACAGGAGGTCAACAAAACATCTCTAATGTCATGAAAAAGCAACAGTTTCATTAGTTTTACACATCAAAACATTTCCATATGTTTGAGGCCAAAACATACATGATTTGGCATAACAAGACATAGTTTAAAACATGTTTTAGTTGCACTAATTCAAAGGTATCCAACCTGCTGTTTCTTTGGCTGCTCTCCAGTGGCTTCCTGCTGCTTTGACTAGAAACTTACATGGAAATGACTAAAGGTTATTTGTCCGCAGTTTAATTCCCATTCATCATTGTTGTCAGCCTAAAGGGATTATTTAAAAAAATAAACATAAATCTGGTTCTGGCTCTTCAGCTTATTCTCTTATTTTAGCCAAACCGAAACAAAAAAATAAAGTTCTCAGAGGATAAAAGATTTATTTTCTTTCACCAACCGTGTTTCTGGCTTCGCTGTAAGCTTGCAGCTGAATTGGCAGATTGATTTCATTATGAGGCTTAAAGATGTTTTTTGCAGCTCAGGGTGGAATTTTCTTTGTCTTGTTTTTATAGAAAATGTTGCTGAACTCTGCTTTTATTTAACCAGAAAACACTGAAGACACATAACTTCACTTTAAAAAAGTGTCTTCAAGTGTTAACAGGCTGGCTGATAAATCAATCATGAGGGTTTTTGATGATAAATTAACCCTGGAGGGGAATTATTTTCTTTTCTTCTCTAATCATCGGTCGGCGTCTCCTGAGTGATGGATGAAAAGCAGTTAGTAGTCGTGTTTCCATCAACGAGTTTCTCTTCACATTTTGAAGATTTGTATGAGAAAAGCTTGATGGAAACACCAATAAGATAATAATTTTTTGAAAATGAAACGTTAGAAAATGCCCATGAAAGTTTTGGGTGTTTTTTGTCTTTTTCGAAAAATAGTTAAATTTCTAAACAGGAGATTTTACAAATAAGTTCTGACTTAAAGAATATTTAACTCACATGACTGATCAACTGTTTCCACTCTGCCAGAAAACCCAACTCAATCTCTACTTCTACTGTTTACTGACAGCTTACAGCAACACATCACACTATCATCTTCTGATGAAAGTATGTTACTGCAGATTTGTTTATTTGCTCTAAGCTAGTTGATGGAAACGTCCCTAATTTGCATTTTCTTTAACCCAACATTTGAAGAATTCGCTTCAAATTGGCTTTGACTTTAAAGGAAACATTAACTGTTTATTTACAGAAATACAACTTTAGTGATAAAATAAAAAATAAAGAGTATTGTGGCAGAAAACAGGTTTTAATCGCTAACAGGGGAGTCAAACTGATCCAGGAAAGGGCCGAGTGGCTGCAGGCTTTTCTTCCAACCAAGCTGGAGCTCAGGTGAAACAAGTAATCAACTGATGAGTGCAGACAGCTGAGGTGATTTCAATGATTTGATTCAGCTTGGTTAGGACAAAAACCTGCAGCCTTTCCTGGATCAGTTTGACACCCCAAGAAAAAGCAGGTTGGACAAAATGAGTCAGTAAGATGAAGAAAGTAAAACCAGTGATATTAAATTAACTTTCCGACCTACATGCTGGATAACCAGTTTCATGATGGAACTTTTTAATTCTTCCCTCTGACAATAAGTTCCTCGCCCTTTTCAACCAACAGTCGAAAACGTTTGTCCTCCCTGTGAACAAATGTAACTATGACGATGACTCGCAACACAATGCGGCTTTACCGGAAATCTGAGCTGAGTAATAAAGAAACAATCAGGGCGAAGCTCACCTGATCACATCGCACGTGACTGAAACACAAGAAAAAAAAAACCCTTTTCTCCACACGGTCACTTTCTGTTTCCTTGTGTTTGTACGATGTGTAATCATCTCCGAGTCAGAAAACAGGAATTTGGCATCGTTGCACAACAACAGGACACACAGGTTGAGAGTATTTCACACCTCACAGCATCTCAACAATAGCTGAGTGTGGAAATAAAGTGCAATAAAATCCAGATAAGTAAACATAAGTACTTAATCCTTTAATATGTTTGGATTTAACTTGTGATTTAAAGGAGAATCACACTCAGATAATCACACCGTGCCTCCTGGGATTTATTTTTTTAAGCTGTTAACTCCTTTTTTCTTACTTTTAGTGAGTAAACATGAACAAAACTTCATTCAAAAATCCGTGAATGTGAGCTAACAACACTTAAATTAAATGTTGGTGTTTTTTCTAAAAGATGTACAGAGATACTTTATTTGATGTAATTAAAGGGGCAAAAATATGAATATATAAATTTGGTAATTTCATATCTCGATACTGATTTATATCACAATACAGCATACTAATTAAATAAATAAATAGTCTATGTACTTGACAAAGGAGATCTACTCAGTATTTTCTAATTTTATTAAGAAAGTTGATGCAAAACGAACACAACAAGTTCATTTGAAATGATAAAGAAAGAAAATAAATAAATAAATAGTTAATAAATACATTTCCAGCTATACATTGATTGTGTCATGTAATTTAAAATGTTTTACATCAGATTTTCTTCAAAGTTTTCTTCATTTAAAAATATCAAGATACGATTCCACTGATAAACAATTAATTATAATCGAGTGTGTGTTTCTTATTAATTTCTTAATAATATTTCTTTCTGTGGTACTATATGGAGGATACAGATGCCATGTATTGTTTTGTTTTTTTTCATTGAAGTAATATAAAGACATTATGTGAACCAAAGAAAAAGTAGCTACTGTTGTAGTTACAGCAGCAAGTTGGGATTTAAATAAACCAACAGACTAACAAAGTGCAAACTGTATAATAAGAAAAGCTTAAATGAAACAGAATGACCTTTACTGTCATTAATCTCAGACATGAAAAACACAATGACTCGTCTCATCATTCAGACCTCAGCCTGAGCTGCTTTAATTAAGCTGCTGGAGTTTCAGGAGAACTAGCCTGGACATGCCTGCAGTCAGCGTGGACGGACGGAGAAACACCAGCAGTAAAAGTGAATCAGTAAATGTGAAACAGCGTGTTTTTCCAGTTACACCCCTGACTCATAAAGTAATATACATACGGGTCTGTTCAGGCTTCTTTCAGCACAGAAACGTGCGTCTCTTCATCTTTTGTGATGGATGTTTGGAGACGTTCTGATGCCATAAACAAATAAGAAAACGTTGTTGAAATCAAATGTCTCTTCACTGTAGCATGAGTTAAAGCCAAGGTATGCAACTTGTTTTTAATTTCAACTGTATTCATTTTGCATATTTGCATATTTTATTTAACCTTTTTGTCGCCACTATTTACACATGATATCCAGATCAAAAGTCTGACTTTAAAGTACATTTTTGTAAACCTCAGTTATGCTTTGGTGACTTGGAAAAGAATGCTGCACTACCGGTTCAACCTGCAGTACTGGACACTTTATTCTTCTTTTATCTGTATTTATTCTTGTTATATTTATCCTATTTTATATTTTTATAAGTGTTTATACTTTCCTACCTTCTTTCTTTTATTACGCATCTGCAGATTTGCTCCAAACAACATTTCATTGTGCTCGTACAGATATAATGCATCTTGTATTTTGGGGGTTATTGTTGAGTTTTGGGCTCTTAGTGACACTAAAATGACAATGACAGCGCCTGATGCCTCCCCTTACATTACAATAAGGTGCTTGCTTAGCTGTGATAAATAGAGCCTCATTAGTTACCAATCTCATCCCAGCCTGACAGCTATCTGATGCTTTTATCTATGCAGGAATGTCCACGTGTGATGGACGTGATTACTTTCACTACAAACACAAAGGTGAAGTTGATTGACTCGTTTGTTTGGCGCAAAAGTGAGAGGAGACGGCTCGGGTGGAGGCCGCTGTCGGATTGAAACTTTGCCGTCATTATCCAGGCGATAACTTTCACATGCTAATCAGTGTAAACGACAGTGGAGTTTAACTGGGCGCTAACAAAAGACGTCAGGCGGCCGAGCAGCATGTCAGCGCTAGCAGCTTATGGATGAAGCTCTGCTGGGTTTTAGCATCGCACGGACATGTTGCTCAGCATGGGGGCTTCCAGTCCGCTGGGAACATCTGAGGTGCTGTGATTTCTAATGTGCATTATCTAAAATCTTAAAGGGTATTTCATGTATCTATGTACTTATATACCCTTTGAACAACAACATGCATGCAGTCACACTTAAATAAACCAGCTAGCTTTTGTTTTCCTGTTGGATACTGGACTGGAAGTGAGCAGGAATCCTTACAGATGGGGGGGACAGACTTAATCCAGGTTCAAGTGGGTCCTCAAATTGTCAGAATACACATCTGGCCTCTTTCTCACCCTGATGTGAGAAGTCCTAGCGCCACGACTTGAGCAGCTTCCATTTGCATCAAAAAATGCCTGATATCTGAAAGGTGCTTTCACTTTGAGGTAGCAGCACAGTTTGAACATGAATCCCTCCAGTTACTGGAAGAAGTTCTATGTAAAGACACAAAAGTCTGAATCAGTTGGTCCGGACATTTTACCAACTGACTGGAACAACGTGAGAATTCACAGCAAGCATGTGGACGTGTTGCTGACCTTTCTGTCATGCGACTGACATGAAAACTGGAAGGTTCATTTGCACAAAGATGCCAAAGATTTAGGAACTTCTGTCGGTGAGAGCCAACGCCAAAACAGTAAGAGGAACCAAAATTATGGTCAAATTATGAGCTGGTTACGGTACTTTTGCGTCACTTCCTCCCTCTTGCAAACTCTAGCAAGGTGCCACCCTTCACCCAAACCAACCAGAGTATTTTAAGTAGGTGAGAACGCATCTGACATGGACAATCTTCTGTTGTGTGCAACTCTGGACAATTTCCGGACCTGATTCTCGGCTACAGAAAGTCCAAGCATCCTACATCTTTCTTTGCTGGTTCAAGACGTACACTATCTGGTCCGGTTCAATCAATCTCTACAGTGGATGTTGCCGAACCTAAAGGAATAAGTTCGGGATTTTGGACATTAAGTTGTATGAAATACTTGCAATTATTGTAGTGGATGCAAAGCTATTAGCTTACTTAGGAGTTCTGGACGGCCTGTACCGTGTCCTGTCTAGGCTGCAATGCGCTGTCATTGTATTTTCTGGCTTTTTAAAGAAACAAAATAATGCCAAGTGAAATATGTTTCTGATATGCACAAGGACCATTGTTCTGTGGTGGAATGGGTGACCTTTAGGTAGTTTCGTGACCAGAACCAACACCAGAGTTTGCTTGTACTGGCAAGTATTTCATACATCTTAAACTAAACTAACGTGGTGAAGTCCGGCTGGGCCAGAGATGAAGCTCTTCTCCATCAATCGTGTAACCCTATCAGCTGCGGCACCTATAGCTGCGTCAGACTAAAAGAACTGTCCTATAATTCCTCCACCCCCTTTTATTTAAGTGCAGCATACGAGACAACTCACGGTAAAAGTGTCCCCTGTCCAATGATGTCACCCGCAGGTGAAAGTGACACTGTTGTTTTTGTGATCTCCTCCTTTTCTTCCTGTGCCACCATTACATAATCCCCTCTGAATAAAGAGCAGCGGATACTTACCTGCCGACTTTATTCACCATACATGGTGGCCCTATATCCCTTACCTGCGGTGAATAGTACTTAGTGCAGCAGGTTCCATTGTACCTGCAGATATAGAGAGGGAGGCCCGGTCCCCCCTCGGTGATCCGGTGTCCTGCGGTCTCAGGTGTCCTTCAGGGAACCCCTGGTATCTTTCCGTTTGGCCAGCATTATGTGTGACTTCCTGTCTGAGGCAGGGATATGACTGGAGGACCTCTCCGGGGACAACGTGACAATTGTCCTCTTTAGCTTCCCTTCTTTTCTTCTTGTTTGGCTGTTTTTTTTTTTATGAAGGGAGGAGTTGTGCAGGTGTGTTTGAGTGTGTGCACATCAGGAAAGGGTTGAATGTTGAAACCTGGAGCCGTGCTGAAGCTTTAATGTTCCCTTATGTCTACACAGGCTGAAAAGGGATCGATTTAGTTTAACTTCACTGCAAAAAAAATGGTACAGCTGCAAGTTGGTAGAATCAGGTTGGTCTCTTTTTAAGGGGGACCTATTTTGTTCATTTTTTGCTTGATACTTTTGCACTTGTGTTTTGCCTTTCTACTAGAACTGTTTACACACCCAAATGTTTTAAAAACACTCTTTTTCTCTGCACCCTTTATCCACCCTCTGTTTTTTGAGACGCTACATTGCAGTGCCCGTCTCCTGAAAAAAGCCCAGTCTGCGATTGGTCAGCGTTCCTGGATCGGATCTTTTGCATTTTTCCTTTCAGCATCTCCGTACTGTACGTCATTACAGGCAGATCATTGACTTTAACTGATTATAGCAGCACTTTCTACCATGAAAAACCTGAAATTGGGGGCTCAATTGGGGGCTCGATCAAAACAGCATCTGCAACCAAGACTCCAGGTTTCCCCGAAGTTAGCATTTAGCTACATGAAACGACTTTAACTAAGTACACTGTCCGTACTTTCTGCCAGGGAAAAAAAATCATCAATAAGAGCTTCTAACCAAAAACTACAAAAGAAAAAAGGTTCCAGCAGGAATTTGGGGGGAAATTAACAATATCAACAACCAAAATTGCACATTTTTGACTGCTACATGTAGCATAATGTAAACACTGCAGGAAGAAATTTTTTGCATTACTTTTGCATATGTTTACTGCATTATTTAACACCCTGAACATCCAATATTGGACAATTAGATACACGGCCGCCCATAAAGTTGGAATAATTTTGTTTTCAGACACAATCTTCTGTAAATTATGGTTTAATTTTCATTGTGATATGTTTGGAAAATGGTTAGTTAAAAAAATATTTTATTCCAACTTTACGGGCTATATAAGCAGAACAAGTTCCGGTTAAGTCTATTTTGTACACATTTCCTTCTGTGAGTCGGTGTCTTTCTACTGTAGCTCAGCAAAGAAACAGTGCCAGGGAAATGCATTGGGGGAATTTTATACTTAAATTACTGTAATTTTAGGTTAAACACACAGCTTTTCTAACCTTAAGATGGGCATGTGAATATCAAGTTAGGAGACTTATATCAGAAGAGAAATAATCAGAATGGAGAGGTGCTGTGGAAGTGTCAACACTGGTTGAAATCTGACTCTGAACTTTAAATTCAGAGGTGCTGTAATGCAGAAGAACAAATCAACTTTTAGGTACAAGATCTTCCCATTTGTGGCCTCAAAAGTCTGTACGTTATTCTGTGATTCTTGGCAAAAAAGTGATTCTTTCCCTGCCAGCGGGGTTGGATCTTCACAAGGTACGTTTGTGATTGCACAGATGTCGACTTAATGATAAAACCAGAGTTTAAATCCAAAGTTTCCATACACTGTGCTGCCAGCTGTGAGGCGCAGCTTATGGAAATGTTGGATTTAAAGCGCTGGTTTGGCCCAGGGCAAACATTTTATCATTCAGGGCAGCCGAGGATGATACATGTACCTTTGAATATGTATATTTCTGTTGGATGACAGGTACAAAGTGTTCGCAGAGTGACAAACGCGGCCTCTTGGTAGATATTTATACGTCTTTGTGATTGTATCCCAACATCAGTAAATCAATACGTTCTTTCACATGTCAAAGTCCTTTCTGTCCGGCTCATTTTGTTTAAAAAGGTTGTCATGTTTTCCTCAACCTGAGAAAGCTGAGAGCATCCTCTTGGGACTTTGGTAAAAGGTGAAACTTAAGACGATCTCTAGTTAGTGTAGCGTAGGTTAAAGCATCCTCCTTTCAGAGCCGGGCAGAGAAAGAGGGAAGGAGACAAATAGGTTCCCACCGGCAGAGAGAGGTCAGCTCTCCTGGGAGGCCTCTCCACTATTCTCTCAGAGTGAGGTGTGCTAGAAAAGAGGGTTTTTTTTACTCTGGTCCAGAGTGAAGAAAAGGCTCCCACCCATAACCTCACAATATGCCTCTGACGAGCACACAACAACATGCACCATCCCTCTCTCTTTCACACACACTGATTTAACGAGCTAATGGATGGGACCCCCCCGACCCCCCCTTCCGTCTCCACTTTGTTTCGAGGCACAGATCGTTTTCCTGCAGCTCGTTTAGAGAACAGCAGGCAAGCTGCGTTCCCTCACACACCCGTCAAAACGTTCAAGAATAGGTGAACCACGGATCATATACATCGTGCTGTATGGAGCCGGAACAACAGCTGCGATCTGCTTGGTTTTATCAGGCATCTTCGCATATTCACCTGCTGCACGTTTGAGGCATTTGAAAGAACTTTGAGCAGTTTTGTGCCAAAATATGATCAGAAACAGAAACAGAATAAAATACATACGCTTGGTCAGCTTGGAAGCAACTGATCTCTGTGTAAGTCCAACATGATTCATTGAAAATGATGATGTATTTTTATGAATTGAACCACATAACAAGTAGTTAGAATTAGCCCTACATCAAGAATAACAGTCCAATCCAATACTGTATTTTACTTTTTATACTTTAAGTACATTTTGATACTTTTTTTAAATAAGGTTTTAAATGCAGGACCTTCCGCACTGTGGTATCAGCATTTTTATTTAAATAACAGATCTGAATACACAACTCTGAGATCAAACAGGACACAAACTCCTGGATCAGAGTCTGGAGTTTATCCACCACTTGTCCCAACCTCTAAAACAGACCTTGATGGTTTTTATATAATGTTTTTTGCCCAGAGCGTCTAATGATTGAGGTGGAAGATGGATGAAAAGGATTTATTAGAAAGGCGTTCAGAGCGGCCTTCTTCTGAAAGTGGAAAAAGATTTAGTTTAGAACTTTTACGCCACAGTAGTAAGTTACAATTTGTTCAACATATTTATAAAAGTATCTTTCTCCAGCGACCCAAAGCGTGCTGCCACCCATACAAACCTCACAGCCCAACATGGATTGTGTGAGTTGTTTTTGCAGGCTGAACCCAAACTGTCAGGTTAGAGCTGGTTTCCCTTGGGCTTCAATCAGGTGGGGTTTTATTAGTTGTTTGGGATCAAGTCGGGTTAAAAAAAGAACTCAAGTGGAAACAAGTCTGAATATATACGACACACCGTATATATATGCAAAACATGAAATTATAAATATTTGATTTATGATGAGAATATCAGTGTTCTGATCAAACAAATAGTTGAATTAAAGGTTTTTTTGTCGCGACATGATTTTTCAGCCTTACATAAAAACCAGCTTTGTCCCCGTGTGTCACTCTAATCCCCTC
>CAFUXE010001049.1:88111-100686 GCA_903364295.1 Serranus cabrilla
TGTGTGAATAGCTTTCAGTGGATGACAGTTGCAAGAGTTAATCATGTATCTGAATATGAAGGACAAAAAAAAAAGAAAAAGCAGGAAATAAATGAATAAATGTAGAAATAAATTAAGACCGACCAGCTAGTTTATATTTTGACATTGTTGGATGACAAAAGTCTTGTAAAAAAAAAAATAAAAATAGATGAATAAAAAAAATCAATGTATGAATTAATACAAAATTAATACATTTATATTCATTTTTTAAAAATAATACATCTTTAAATAAATGTATGAATGAATACAGAATATATAAATTTATATATATTTTTTATTATTATTATTTAAATAATACATCTATAAATAAATGCATGTTAAAATAACAAACTACATACATGAAAAATGTAGAAATATATATAAATACATAAAAACTGAAATAAAATATATACAAAAAATACAGAATTTCCATTTATTTTTTGCATTTATTTATATATATTTTTCTGAATTTATTTATATATTTACATATATAAGCATATATATAGCATTTATTTACTGTTTTTAAATTTTAACTCCTTTACATGTGAAAGGTCGCAAGTTTGAACCCTGAGTTAACCAATGAGAACATCTTAAATCTTCTCCATTATCTTTCTGTTTAGATGAGCGAACACTTACCTGCTTGCTCTCTTAACATTCATCAGATACCTGAGGTGTAACGGCATCAGGGAATGTCTTGTCTAAACACTAAACTCAAAATTTGCTAACTGGGTCAGCATATTTCAAATGAGCTGCTTGTTTAGTCATCAGCAGCGGGAGATCTGGTCATTATCAAGGAAGCAGTTGGATTATTCCAGACGTTAAAACTGAATTAAACATATTTAATTGAGCTATATATACATGTACATATTCACATTTTGTTTCTCTCAGATTAAAAAGCAATCAGGTGTTAAAATTGGAGGGAAAATGTCGTATTTGGTGAAGTTTTGGCTGTAGATTGAACTTCACTAAAGTCAGTGTTGAGTATACAGTACTGCGATATAAACAGCTGCACAATCTTTCATAAACCCTCCACATGTACGCCGCCGCGGAGTGGACTTGTAACATAAACCATGTGTCTGCAGCGGTCGCTGCGACGATACGAGGAGGAGGAAACCGACCTCCAACTTTATGGTGTGTTTGTCTTTTTCTACTTCACAATTTATGCTGATCTGTGTTAGCCGGATCATAAATGTTTGTCACTGTCTTTGTCTGTTTATAACAGACAGTAGAGGAGGAGAGTGTGTGTGTGTGTGTTTGTGTGTTTGCGAGGGGGGGCTGAGTGGATGAAATGTGAGCCCATTAAGCAGACCCCCCCTCCCCCTCCAACCATCACTCTCTCAAAGTTTGGACACCTGCCAGGTCCCACAGTCATTATCCTAATGAGCACTGACAGCCTAAAGTCAGTCTGGCTGCAACACACACACACACACACACACACACACACACACTTGCATATGATTTTTTTTTCAGTCCTAACGAGTAAATCATCGTGTCGGAATGAATCACTGAATGAATCACATGAACTAACTGTGAAAGGGGCTTCTTATGAGAAACAGTTTACTGATGTGTTCATTCACTTGATGACTTCAAAATTAACTTTATTAGTCCTGCACACTAAATTTATGAGCTGTAGCATTTTTTTTTAGAAGAGTTGAGGCAGAAAACCCTGGGAAACATGTTGTAGTTGATGTTGAACATGGTGTAATTTATTGGATAATCTGATTTCAAAGCAGACAAACAAACGAAAAACGAGACACATAACAAGCCTGCAATAAAACAAAGCAAGGTGCTGCGTTATGCATCATATTTCATCAGCGGCACAGAGTTTTCACTGAGTTTCCAAACCAAACCAGCCTTATAAATAAAGATAAACGGCTGTGATTGGGCCGGCAGGGGGGAGAGAAAGATGCATCAGCTAGAGCAAATAAAACACGAGGTCGGCACATTTGAATGTTGGTTTCCAGGAAAGTGACGGCAAATCAGATGCCAGTACGCTGCATGGAAGTTTATAACATAAACTACTGAGGATTTTACAACTTGGGAAAGTTATCTATTGTCACTTTGATGCAATGTAGAAAGTAGAAATTTCTGTTCATGTTGCAAAGTAATCTGCCATTAAATCAGCCGAGCAGCTTCTGTTTTTTTACTAAAGCGTCCTGCATCTATGTTGATAAACTGACATTAATCAAATAAATGAGAACATTGATGAGACTAGAGTGATTATGCTTGTATGCTGATTTTTACTGTATGTTTAGTGTGTTTGTTAGTGTTGTGTGTTATCATGCTCACAATGTATACTCAAAATAAAACAAAGTAGCTGAGGCTGATGTGAAACTCCATAGTTTTTCCTAATGAAGTTGTCCAGCTACAGAAAACTTCAAACAGGGAAGATTAAAAAGTTGGTGGCATGCAGGAGTTAGTGGGGAAAAGTGGCTTTTATTAGCTTATTAATATTACTGAAATAGGCAAATATGGAACCCAAGAGAGTCAAGATAAGTAAAATTAACCTGAAGTAAAAAAAATAACACAAAAAAAACAGTACGCTTCCACCTCCGTCCTCATCCTGCTCCAGTGAATGACACTTTATTTTCTCAGCCTCAAACAAAACAATTAATAAAGCATTAATTTATGTCAAAGTTAGTGCTGACACTAACTATCTATGTACACCCATGCACACTTATAAGAGCACCAAGTGTAACAGGTTGTAAATCACTGCAGATCTGTCTCACCTGTCCTCCTGCATCCTAACAGTGCTCAGCTGCTCCCGGCTCAGAGGATAACGATGCAAACCTGTTTCCACTTTCCCTGATTGCAGCTGATCTCTGGCAGAGCAACAGCCAAAAAACACCACACACACACAAAGGGGGGACTTCTTTTAACAGATTATTTTCATATAAAACAACAAATTAAAGAATCTTGTGTAACAGAAACATAAAACATGTTAATATTGGGGTTCAGAGCCGAATGTAAAGAGATAAAAATACTGTTTCACACAGGACTTAAACCAGAATACTGGGAAATTCAAATGTCAGAAGATCCACAAAAGTATTACAGCTTATCCTGAAATGTCTTTACAATCGAGCTGCAGAAGTTATTCAACTTATCCATTAGTCAGCCAACTACTTTGATAATCGATTAATTGTTAAAGTAATTTTTCTTCATGCAAAAAGTGCAGAAAATGCAGTTTTTAGCCTCTTAGGTGTAAAGAGTTCATGCTTTACTGTGTTTAATATCATGTTAAAGTGAATAACTTTGGAGTTTTTACTTGCAAAACAATAGAAAGAAAGACACTTCACTATTTCTCTAGATAGATAGATATAGATAGATAGACATTTGTTTACAGCCCTACTTTACAAAAAGTAATTGATATTCATCCAGTAGTTTATAAAAGATTTTATTTTCTACCAGCAGTAAATCGACTGAGAGACAGAATTTTAAATATTTATCTGAACTCTTCCTTTACCTGCAGTTTTTATGGGCTTTAGTTCACCATCTTGTACCCTAAACATGACTCAGAAATCTCTTTCCTCTCTCCTCCTCCTGATAATTACTTCGAGGAAACGTTTTTTTCTTTTATGCTGCATCTCGGAGAAGAAAAAGATAACAATAATCTCACAAATTTAAAGCTGGATAATAATTGAAGGAAACCAGTGACGGCGGCCTCACATCCAGCCCTTCACACGGGAAATTTCACGAGTGAGACACCTGCCCGCCCGCGGAGAAGCAACACGACCCGATGAGACGGCGCACTTCCTGGCGCGACACCGCCCGTCTGGCAGGAACACACACAGGAAACAGGTTAGAGAAGTGGCTGGTGTGAGTGTGTGTGTGGACAGGCTACACCCTCAGGAGTGTGCCACCACAGCAACTGTCTCCGTGGGAACAATACCACCTGTCGCTCAGGGCTCCCAGACAATGAGGGCCAGATGGGGAGCAAAGGGTGGAGGACGGAACCGAACGCCGGCCTAACAGGGGCATCAAATCAAACTCTTTAGGTATTCCTGATGCCAAGGGCCTATGGTTTTATTGTTAATCAGTGTTTGTATGGGTAATACAGTACACGGCCATCTGTCTTTTCCTTTTTTCTTTAATCTCGTTTTGTGTCTGGATCTTTGTTTCTTTGTCTCTCTGGTGCTTTGATACACATACGTACAAGATGAAGTGATTCAAGACTCAATTCTTCTGCCAATGTCTAATTCAAACACTTCAGAAATAGTGATTAAACTTCTTTTTACATTTTTAGTTTTTTGAGATATCACCTGAGCTGACTTTTTAAATTTTCAGCTGTAATTCACTCTCAAGTTTCTATTTTATGTTGCATTCGGGGCCAAAAGTGTCCTGTGTAAAACCATTGACATCCAATGAATTGCACTGTTACTTTGATTAAAATGACAGATTTTTTTTGGTTTGAACACAACTGGAAACATTTTGGATTATTTAGGTTCACAACGCAACAATATGTAACACAGGTCAAGTCGTTTTTAGATATTTTAATGCATAAATGTTACATATTGTAGCTTTATATCAAAAGATTGTTAAAAGAATAAGTTTAGTGTAAATGAAAAATATTTCGACACTATGGATTTCTTAATCTGTTGTTGTTGTTGTTGTTTTAAATAAACAAAATAAAGCAGTTTCACTATAAAATCAGTGTTTCTCCAACACTGCACACTTTACACTGGATGTCCTGGAGGCGCTGGGAGCCGGGCTGTCGCTTTCATTTGCTCGGTTTGTTTCTCTCAAAATTTAAGATCAAGGTGTCCAAAGACTCAAATCTAAAATATGCTAATAAAAAGGATGAAGATCTCATAAGAATATTGTACAAATGTGGCATAAAATTGGTTAAAAAGTCAATTAGGACAGCACAGAAGCTTGCTCAAAGGGGGTTTGACGACATTAACAGGTGACAAAATAAACATTAAAAGACCATTATCTTGATAAAAGAAAAAAAGTATCTCACATTTGGGAACTCTGCAAAATATATATACATAGGTCTAGTTTTTTGGGGACATTTTAGTGTCGAAAAGTGACATATTACAGCTTTGAATGAATGACAATGTTTCCCTCCCCATTTTTCATCGTTCATTTAGAGTTTATTTACAGTCTTTGTGAAGAAGCCTGTTGGTGTGAGATGTGGTTTTAAAAAACACAGCTGTGTTTTTATTCTTTAAATTTAGAGAAATGTAGCCATAACTAACGTCAAGTGTGACTTACGATTGTTTTAACTCTTACAGAATATCAGCACCAGCTGTGTGGTGGAGCCTCTCTGGTTTCTCAGAGTAGAAACGTTAAGAGAGAGAACCTCTTGGACAGTTTCACATTAAAAAGTTGAAAATAAATCTCAGAAATCTCACAAACCTCAGAGTGAGAAACAGTTATCCTCACCACTCAAGTGTGCAACTGAGAAGTTACATTACTGCGAAACCACTGAATCAAACCGAATAACTTTTATAGGTCAGACAGTCAGTTAAATGTCAGTGTCTGTCTGAAAGGAGTGTAAGCAGAAGTTGCCCTTTGGCCCCGGCAACCACCGGAGCAAAGAGGCAGAAGGTTCAGTCACGACCCGCTTCTTCTTCTTCTTCACTCTGTCTTTGTCCTGGGACACAGCCCACCGTCTGTCTCAGTAATCCCCGTCCTTTTTCCCAAGAACCAGGATGTGAAGAAATGTTTGTGGATCAGCCAGATAAACCATCCAATTACTTTTTCATATATACATTAATATACATAGATATTTGGGGGAAATTGCTGGCTGTGTGTTTCTCAGTACGTGTCAATGAGAGGTCATCCACTTCTCAGGAAATAAATTCATCTTTGTACATTGTACTGCACTTTATATTTATGTCAGCTTTAGACTAGTTATGAGATCATGTCAAATTAAATTTCCTTGAATTTCTACTATTGTAAGGTAAATAACTGCCTAACTTTAAAGAAATAATTGCTATGAAATCAAAATTGAAGATATAAGACAGAATCTGATGTGTTGAAATGCTCCATTATTCTGATCCCAACTTGTTCAATATGTTGTCTGATACTTAAACACTCATAGGCTCCCTGTTGCTTCAGTTTTGGACGAGTTACATGCAAAGTGGCTGCTCAAAAATAAACTTGACACCTAAAACACATTCACAGGAACTTTAGGCAATAAAAAACCCTTGACGAAGGTTAAAAGAACAGAAGTTGACTCCAAATAACAACACTCTTGACCTCCCTAAACAGACTTTTGCGCTCTTTATATTACATCTGTTACTCTAATCGTTCAATATTGCAGCATGTGGATTTCCATTTGAGTCTAGAGAAACCTTGAACAGATGCTAAAGGATGTCTCGTCCATTGGTATGTTCATAACATATCTATCTATAGAGATGAAAATTAGATCAGGCTGAGCGAGGGGAATTTAACCAATCAAACTCAAATGGAACTCAGAGACGTCCGCCAAAGCCAATGGTCCCATTTCCCAATTTGGGAACTTGTTTTACCAATGGTTTACTCGTGTTGTAATGTGGAAATAACATGGACTCTCCAAAGAAGATATAATGTGTGAAACAACATATCGGAAGCAAAGGACACAGATATGAACTGGAGGCACCACGTGGATGCAGCACAGATGGATTATCTTGCGATGCTACGGAAAGAAAGCATTTTGTGTGTCCGCCCCATGATTAGGATCCAATTCAAATTTTAATGGGATTTTCTTGGATCTTCCACCAAGTTTTCTGAAACCTGGGCCAGTAGTTTTTGCATAATCCTGCAGACAAACGGACAAGAACGCATCGAAAACGTAACCTTTTTGGCAAAAGTATTGAACCAGAAACGATGGGGAGAATATGGGAAGACACAGTCAAACTGTATCACGCAGAGCAGGTATTTTTGTAATTTTTTCCTCATAATAGTGGCCATTTGTGCTCGTCAGCCACTATCCAATGTACAATACATCAGACTATTCACTGTTATCATGCCAAGGGGTCAGTCTAGTCCATTTTTTCCGGTAATTAGACGGGCACGATTGCCCAGTTCCCATAACTTGTATGATTACCCCATGAAAAGAAATAGTATGCACAAGAGAGCAGACGTTTTTGTTCTCTTTTTCTTTCTTATAAACGTCTGCGTATTCAAGTATAAATCTAAGCTATCCCCGTCACACATGCCACGCTGCCATTGGAAGTATAGGAGTGAAGGCTGAATAGAACAGGAGAATGTGGGAACTGGAGGTTTTCTGCCCTGTCAGGGTCGCCATCTGCTCTTTATCCACGCTGGCACCAAGCCCTGGTCCAACCCTTGGCACCTACACCCACACACACACAAATACACACACACACATTGCATGCATGGTATAATTGTAACTTTCCAAAGAAAAGCAGATATGCGATCCACTGCAGACGAGCAAAATAAGAAGCAAACAATGTTTTTTTAGCAACAAATATGATGATTAAAATGTGTATAAACGGAGTGGGTTTGTTTGTTTGTTTTGCATCGAGTTTCCTTCAACGTCTCTCACTTTTTATTTGTAATGAGTCAATGAATGGAAGAACAAGAGTAAGTGTTATTTTGTGGGTGTTTGTGTGTGTGTGTTTTGGAAAGGGGGGTGCTTGAGTTTGTATGAGAGTGTGTATTTGTATGCAAAACAAAGAACATGTCTTAGTGTTTGAGTGGAAAGACAAGAGGGCCATAAGTATTTTCTGTGTTTGCATGTGTGTGTGTGTGTGTGTGTGTGTGTGTGTGTGTGTGGTGATGATGTTGGCTCCCAAAACAAAACCTGCAGCTGTTTTTACAGGCTCACACACACACACACACAAACCCATTCATCTGTTGTCATCTTGACCCCCCTTTTTCCTCCTGTAGCCATTTCTTTACACTTTCAAATAACAAAAAGTAAAAGATTAGATAAACATCGTGGATAAAATCCTCAAGAAGCAAAAACATTTTTGACGCAAAAATTATTCAGCAATACCGACGAGGCATTCTTTTAGACAGAAAATAATCATCGGCATTAGAGCTCCATTTTTACTGTACACAGAGACGAGAAACGACTGATTACTCACAGGCTCCATGGCAACAAGCAGAGTTGGCATCGCAACCAGTAAAGCACAGCTCGCTGAGGTTTACAGCTGGTACCACATCTGTGACCAATCACATTATTTGGCTGCAACTTCCCGTTGTTTAATGGCATCTGAAAACATCACTCATCAGAAACTCACACGTGAAGGCGTGAGGAGAGTCAGAGGAGTTTGACTGCAGCGATGTGAAGATTATACATTTATATGAAGACTGAAGGATGCATAAATAAAAAATACACTGAAACATGTTCAGTACAGCTGTAAAATAAAAACATATGTTTACATACAGGCTTTATTATGTCAAAGACATGCGTGTGTGCTTAAATGAAATGTGACACATGTAGTGAAGACAAACAAAGTAAACAACAAGCGAGCGAGTAATTATGTGTCTCGGAGATAAATGCTTTCATTTTCTTTAGTTGAAGGAAATTGTTTGAATAAATGTTTTTGAACAGATGAGTTGTAAGTTTGTTTATTATTAGACAAGATAAAGGATAGAAATTAAAAACCTTAGTCTGGTTTTAAAACTGAAGTTAAAATAGTCGTTAACATTACTTGAAAAAGCTACTTGGTATGAATATGGTTAATTATCTCAACTTGAAAATGTGAGTTGAAATAATGTGGAATTGTAAATTTCTTTGACAAGAAAAAGAAAGTTTTATGAATGGATAATATAACAGAGTAAGTGGTTTTAACTTTGAAGAAATCAAATCCTTTACTTAAGTAAAAGTACTTAAAACACACTAAGAAATTACTCCACTACAATTAAAAGTCCTGCATTCAAAACTTACTCAAAGTAAAAAAGTACAAAAGCAAGTCAGCACAGCTATAATAAAATGTATATATCTTCTTAACTTTATCATTGTTTTGCAAAAAGCTTCTTTTATTTCTCCGCACACACCAACATTTTAAGATGTTTCCACTCTGGAGATGGTTTAGGAAAAGCTGAAAAAGGTGCATTTTTAAATGTAGACATCTGAATGTGGACGCACCCTCAGCTGTGATCACTGAGAGTAATCTGGTTAAGACAGATAATCTCATAATGTGGTTAAACCCCTGAACTCCCAGTTTACAGCAGCATGTAATCAGATTCCCTGCCGCGCCCTCCACATGTGGCTAACATCATTATCAGCTTCATTGTCTTCTGTCAACTGTTTCATGCAAAGATGTGCCGTGTAAAAAACAAAAGCCTGTCAACAATGATTACTCCAATTTAACTTCATATTTTTCCATCTTTATGTGCTTAGTAAGATAAAATAAATGTTAAAGTTCTTCTCCATGTCAAACCCTACTTTGTAAACTGGGTTAATCATAAAAGTTTACTGAACCTGAAAGAAAAATCATGTTTTTTGGGGGTTTTTTTTGTGATTATCTATAATCAGATTTCTGCAAAGGTGTGTGAGTGGCTGGACAAAATACAAGTCCCCATAATGTAAATCATTAAATGCCTCCAGAAGATTAATTTAACTCAATCTTCTGTCATTCAAAGTGATTGAAACACAATGTGTGTGTGTCTGTGTTCTACTCATGTTGAGGGGACATATATCTGTTTACACAGTCACATTGTGGGGACTCATCTTCCTTATGTGGACATAAGTCCCCATATCATGAATTATTACATTTTAGGGTGAAGACTGGTGATGTTAGAGTTAGGCAACTAACAGTTAAGGATAGAGTCAGAAAAAGCCTCAAGGAAATGAATGTAGCTCACTGTAATCTGTTTCAAAGTGGGGACCAGAATACGTTTTTAACCAACAGAGTGAGGACATTGTTGCAAAGTGAGGACTTTTCAGCGTGTTTGAGGGTTAAGACTTGGTTTTAAGGTTAAGGTTACAAAGAAGTTTTGGTTAGTGTGAGAGTTGGTGTTAGGCATTTAGTTGTGATGGTTAGGATTAGTGTAAGGGGCCTCGTTATGTCTATGAAGGGTCCTCACAAAGACAGAAGTACAAGGATGTGTGTTTGTGAATGAAATGGCTGCAGTGAACCTACCACACACACACACGTACTGAAGACAAACAAACAAAAAAACAACAAGTCAGAGTCTCGTCAGAGTCGTGACCGACAAACCACATGACTGCACGTCACCGCTGTTGTCAGTCACGGTTTGTGTGTGACTGCGTGTGTGTGTTTGTGGCTTCGGAGTCAATCCCTCCAAACAGGACTGTCATTAACCCTTGTAGCTCTTGAGGGACCACCCAGATGTGGTGTGTGTGTCCGTGCGTGTGTGTGTGTGGCCTGCAGACTGGCATTGTGTCGTGTGTTATCTTTCCATCCCAGCCTCTCCATTTGTCCCGCTAAGACAACAGTCCCCTTCAGGAGTGGAGGAGACGACTGGAGTGCATCACCATGGCAATGCACAAACGGAGGGAAAAAGGATGACAGTCAGGCTCAACAGAAACTTATATATAAACTTATATTCATCATGTGGGATATTGAAGTGGCAGCTAGCTCTGCCCTTTTGTCCGACTTCATGTCTGGGCCCTAATGTGACACTTCCTTGCTTCATTTTCCCCCTAATGACCCACCAGCGGGACACTACATGCCCTCCGGTCGCCCCAAAGACCCCTTTGGTTGACCAATTTGCATTCTGATTGGACCAAGTGCCCATCTGGTCAGTTCAAGTGTTGCTCTGCTGGAGGGAAAAATTAAAGCTTCATGCTGCACATGCATGTTGTCCCTCGTCCTTGAAAAAATTGGGTTTAGCAACAGCAAACCTTAAAGGAAAGAGGAAAAAAATGAATCATAATAAGATAAAATGCAATACACAAATAAAAAATTGCAGGAATAACAAAAATATCTTCAGTTCATATTTGTATTAATGTTCAATTTGGATAGCAAGAGTGTTGTGGCACTTTAAATGCATATTTTTTAACACAAAAACAAGCAAAATATGTTTAAAAAATCGTAAATTATAAATCAAAAGGCTTTATTAGAGTAGATGTGATTTCATTCACTTGTTCTGAGGCATATTTTCAATTTGCACATGAAAAACTAGAGTGTAAATGCCTAAAATTTGAAAAAAAAAAAAACACAAAAAAGGTTTTTTACACACTTGGGTGAAATTAAAATGGAAACAGATTTAGCCGATAAACGAGGATGTGCATGACTGAAAAGATGAAAAGTTGCACCAGAATTAAACAATCTCCTCATTGCTTCATACAGGTGTGATGTATCCTTCCTCACATTAAAACATTACATAAACAGAAATGTACATTTATAGTTTTCTTCATCGTTAAACTCTGTTAGATGTTTGACATGTCATCAGTTTTCCACCAGAAACAAGCCTGAATTTGCTTCTTTTTTCCTAATTTCCACTATATTTGGATCAATACATTTGGATGTTAACCTGGCTCGTGACATCAAAGGCTGCGACAGCTCGAACATGTTGTTTGCCTTTTCTTGGGATCTTGCTACTGACCTCTTTTGAAACTCTTGAATACAATGTGACTGAAGTCTTTAAAGCCTCTTAACAAAAGATTATCCCTGCTCCATTTACTGGCAGCAGAGATAACAACTGGTCACAACTGATTTGTTTCACCTCTGTATTCAGTGCACATTCACATCTGGATAAATAGGGAGTAATTAACACTATATCATCTGCATGAATGAACGTTATGAAGTACATCTTAATGTCCAACCCTGTCTTTTAAACATTACATTCCCAGACAGCTATTCTGGATAAATCTGGAACTACATTTTTCAGATTTTTTAGATGATCAGAACATATTTTTTATTGCTTTATTGCCATTTGCACAGGTCTTCTCAAACACAGCAAGAAGGAAAGAAATTCCACTAATTAGCTAATTAACGAGGTGCACCTGTTACTGAAAACCTCTCCAGGTGAGCAGCTCATGAATCTGACTGAGAGAAGAACAGAAGTGAGCAAAACTGTCATCAAAACAAAAGGTGGATACTTCAAATCATCTAAAATATTAAATATATTCTGATTTGTTTGACTCTTTTTTACTGCATAATTCCACCTGTGTTCTTTCATAGTTTTGATGCATTTAATATGAATCTATAATGTGGAAAATAATAAAAAACAAAGAAAAAATATACCAAACCACCAAAGGAAAGAATTAACAAAGAGTTTATGAGAAGCATCTGATTAGCTGCTTATTTGTTTAGCTCTTTTGCATCTCAAGTAAACCTTCTTGTACTCAGACTTAACTTGAAACTGTAACTTTACAAAGAAGCTGTGAGGAAAAGGAGAGTATTCCCGTTCACTTTCCCGACCCTCACCTTGAGTTTGTGCTTTAATATGACAGTCTAGCAGAAACCAGAGCACTTTGAGCCTCCTGCAGCTGCCGAAACACACAAAGAGTCCCTTCTTTGTAACTTTATATTCAACACACTGGTCCTCTGCACGGGATATGTTCAAAGATGGAAGGAGAAGGAGCATTACATGTTTCAAAGGGCAAGCCCGGCTGCAAGACCTCAAACGCACTCACACACACACACACACACCTTTCACACACCTGTGCAAACTCTCCATCCAACTTC
>CAFUXE010001049.1:123606-154337 GCA_903364295.1 Serranus cabrilla
CACACACACACCCAAACAAAGAGGCAGTTCTCTCCAACAAGGGTGTGGCTGACCAGAGGTGGGTTTCTAGACTGAGGCAGCCTGTGTGTGTGTGTGTGTGTACATGTGTGTATCCTGCTCACTCAGGATTAGGATTTCGGGACACTGGACATGAAGCTCATCAGGAATTTGAGCCGTTCACAAATATCGTAAAGTGCCGCATCAGCCAGCAGGTTCCTGTCGCCTCTTCCTGCTCTATCTGTGGACACTTATGTCTTTTTGTTCAGTATTAAATTAAATTCTAACATATAGAGAAACAAAGTTAATCAGCATCTCCACAGCCTGATAAAAAAAGAGTCTCATTAAGGTTTACAGGACTGTGTAGCTCCAGTAAAACCTCCAGCAGGCTAACGTCGCCCCCTGCTGGTTTCACTGGTGAACACCATGTGGTGATCACACTGAGCAGCTGCGGGGACTCCTGATCATTGTGGGGCCTTTCAGACCGAGACCAGGATCTGCTGCCTCAGAAAAGCCTGAATACCCCAAATTAAAACTGTTGAATCTATTGATGCCACAGACAAAATGCTATTTACTTCAAATGCATTTATATATTTCCATATTTGTATTTTATTTTTATTTACTTCATATATTTTTCTATTTTATTTCTATCTCTATTTACTTAACATGTATTTCTATATTTCCATATTTGTATTTTATTTCTATTTGTAAATTTATTTATTTATTTCAAATATTTTTTCCATTTTTCTATTTGTATACATTTTTATTTTCTTCTAATATATTTTTATTTTTTTCGATATTTAGTAAGAGCATATTTATGATGCTTAGAAAGTGTAAAAAATAAAAGGAATCTTCCAGTATACAAACGTATATTTTTGTATTGTTCTGTATATTTTGATTGTAGAAAAATAAACGCATATGCCATTCAACTTTAAATAATAGAGAACCATAAATAACAACCTATTACAGTGACTATATTACATTTAATCACACAATTTATTGTACAGATTCAAAAGTTAGAATAAGTCAAAATAAAACCAGATGACTCTGGATTGTGTAATTAATTGTGCACCATAATTTAAAAGGATAAATCTGTGATTAGTAATAGATTACAGTTGAGAGTTCAGACTGTTTATCAGCTAGTTTCTCAGAGACAAAAAAATGACTGAAAGTATTCATCTACCGAACAAAGCACAGAAATCCAAAACGTTACTGCTAAAAATAAGACGTCCACTAATTAGAAAAACATAAACATCCAAGATTTAAAAGGAAATTTCCTCGGGAATAATTACAGTTGTTTTCACTGGATTATAATGAGTCATCATGAAATGTTTCCAACATAGATACTGTTTACAGATTCTGTTGTTTGTCTAAAAACTGCCGTCTTTAATCAAACACAGGAAACACTGATAAGATATAAAGTGAGACGGTTCACCACTTAGCTAACAGCTTACTGATTTTATCTGTGTGTGTACAGGAGAAAACACACAACTTCACGCAACCTCCCACACACCAACAGACACACACTCAGGCAGACTGTGGGACTTTCTCGCAGGCCGGGAGGGCTGATAGTGACGGTCTGTGTTTGATAACAAACACGAAGTGACACTGAGATTAATCAGCGAGCAGTCGGCAGGAAAGAGCCGACACCTGACACACAGAGAGGTGAGGGAGGGAGGGAGGAGGGAGGAGGGTGAGGATGAGCTCACCTCGGCACAGTTACTGTCTCAGTGTGAGGATTAAAAAGAGGCTTTCAGGGAAACTACAGTAGCTGGAACAGATGCAGCAGAAGCATGATGGATGAATCAATAGTGTGATAAATTAAATGTGCAATTAGCAAGAAGTCCCATCGGCTCATTGATTTAGGTTTTAATACCGAGGCCGATGTTATTGACTCAACTTGATCAAATAAAATAAAAAAGTTTCAACTTGTTTTCGACTTTAACACCAGAGACTTCACCTGGACTTGAGAAGGTGATTCCTTCATCCATACTTCCTGCTAGATGCTGTTAAAGTGCCATATTTAAACATTTCTTCCTACATGAACACCTGCTGGTTGTCCCAAGACTTGATCTCTGTGACTTGGTCCCACTTTTGCTTTGTGCCACTGTTGGCTTCACTCATATCACGAACACGGGATCCATCAAGTTTAAAGCCTGAGATGTGAGAACACGGCGATATCCCGAAAAACAAGTCAGTCATCAGCTGATAGACAATAAAAAGCATGTTGGAGGATAAAGGATGTCCAACTTTGAACTTCTGTACCGGACAAAGTTGAGTAGACACAGTTCTCAGTGTCCCACATTATTGGACAATTATCTGGCAACATTGTTCACAAGGTTCACATAGGTTTCCGAAAAAAGTGTTATGGATAATCTGGTGATGTTTTAACATCAGCAGAATGGGAAAATAACGGCAGGTTCAAGTCCAGGACCATTCTTGTGCTCAAAATAAAGCACAAGATAGAAAGAAATAATAATAATAAGGATCAATTTTAATGTTAAACAGTAGCAATAAAAGGAGGCTTTGCTGAACGAGTGAGTTGTTGCCTCACTTTAGCAGCAATTAAAATTGAGTAAACAGTGTTCCCAGTGTGTTTTAAACACACACCATTATTATTTTGTTGGATATTATAAAGGTTTCTTTACAAAATCATACAGACCTGCTTCTGAGAATCTCTAACCAATCCTCAACTGGCTTTGTATCGTTGCAGTGTGTGATAGTTGAGTGATTATTGATAATTATCGTTTAGTGCAAAGCCATGAATGAATGAGACCCAACCTGGAATAACAGAATTCCCTCTCCGTACACTTAAACCTTTAGATAATCCTGATTTGCCTGTGGAGCGTCTGAATAAATAGTTTTAGTCTCACATCCGTAGTATGAAAATGTATTCACCTTCCAGCCTTGTCAGTCTTTGTTCTCTGACGAGGTTGACCTCACAAAAATAACAAGAAATTGTTCAATATGTTTCAGTGGCAGTCTGGAATAAATTATGGCAATATGGTCAGTTCATCGAGTCCATTAACACAATAAACTCATTAAAATGTACAATGCAAACATCAGCACAGCTTTCCAAAGCCACTCAGTGCTCTGTCAGTCATCTGTCATCTATTGTTGTGCTCTTAATCCCACCATTGACAGTGAGGTCCATTTCCACCATCAGGGACCCAGAATTAATCAGCGGGCTTAAATTAGCCCAGGGCAATTAAAACACCCAGCAAATGGTTAATTAATTGACCTTGGTGGTCATTAAACAATTCATGGAATCAATAAGGGATCAATGGTCAGCAGCGACCTTTCGTGCTCGGAGCAGATGGACTGTGGCCACTTAGATGAAACCAGATGAACTGTGCAGTTTTCCACAGACAGATGGATATGTATAGCCCTCATCCTCCCCCCCTCCTCACCCCTCTCATCCTCAACTCTCCCCCCTGAATCAAAGGTTTTATTTTTTAACCCCGAGGATACAGCGAAGTTAAACCGGAGTGAATAAGCTCTGTGTGTTTTCTCCTAATCCACCAGGAAAGAAGTTAAGACTTTGCATCGAGTCTTTAAAAAAATCGAAAGATGACACTCGTGAAGCCGCTGGTTGTTATTTTGATTGATCCGTGATTAGTTTCGATATTGATTAGTCGGGAGATTATCTGGTTTGTCAGAAAAGTGCAAAAAAAATACTGAAACCATTTTATATTTCTTAATTTGTCCAGCTAAGAGTCAAAAATGCAAAGATATTCAGTAAAGTATAGTAAAAAAAAAAAAATAAAATAAAAATAAAAGCAAATAATATCCAACTCTAAAGGGCGAATACTTTACAATGTTTGATATTTTTGCTCGAAAAATGACTCAAAAAAGTTTCTGAAAAATGATATTATTATTATTATTATTATGGAATGCCAGTATATATAAGTCAATATAATTAAAACGTAATTAATAAGTGTACAAACACATACCTTTATACAGGCACAAATGCATTTATGCATAAATAATAATATGATTAAATCAATAAATATTCCTTTGAAATCATTTCGGAAATGAATAAATGTAGAAATCCTTGTTTCAAAAAACAACTTTTTAATAATATATATTTTTAACATTTATTTCAGAGGACTTTTATTTTATAATTCCACATTAATTTATTTATTTCATAGGCACATTTATTTATGCATTTCTTTTTTTTCTTTCTTTTTTTGTATATTGCTTTAAATTTAATTTCTATTATTATATCTATTAAACTTCAGGTTGCAACAATAAATAGTTTCATGTGCCGTAGGAATAATCCCGTCCCACACAGGACTCCTCACAACATCCCGACAGAAAGGGCAGCATGTCCGAAAAAAATTTTTCATCCTCCATTTTTTATTCCAACCAGTTACCATCCAAGCAAACAGGATTTAGAATCTCTACAAAGTCACACATTGAACTGTTTCCCTGCACCTGACTGCCACAAATAAACCAATTCATGTTGATGGCGGCTGTAGTTCATTCTACATGAATGTAGTTTTTTCCAAATGTGAAAAAGAAATACATTTTTAATATGTATTCCCAACAGTCGGTCCATATTTTACACCTTCAGAACAGTTTTCTTGCTGATGATTTGTTCACACTGAGCAGCATCAGCCTCTCTTCCCTCCTGACCCCTGCATGGCCAGACTTTATCAGGACAAAGGAACTCTGCTTTCTAGTACATCCACCTCCCTCCTCCTCCTCCTCCACTTCTCCTCATTTAAACTCCCCAGACTCCCCCCATCCCCCAAATACACACACAACAACAGCCCCCACCCCCACTGCCTGTCCATCCTCCACAGTGTGTCTGCTCATTATGGCCACAGAGTGATGAGTCGTGTCATCTGGTTAAATAGATGTGGATGCCAAAACTTGCCCTGTTCTGCTAATACCAGAGGAGAAAAAAAATAAACACCTTTACCAAGTTTTTTATCTAACAGTTGTACAGAAGACAAGTGTGAGAAAACTGTGAAATAATGTTGATGTCAAAATGCCTTTACTGAGGCGAATAAAATATAAGGCTAGTGTCATTTTATGTGTTTTCTTATCGTTAACAGATCCAGTGAAAGAGGCCAAAACTAACAATGTGTTAGTCTGTTTTTCAGTGTTTTCTCTGGCACTCGGCCCGCTGGTTCTTACTGGAGATATATATATAAAAAAAACATGTTTTAAATATAAAGTCTTGTTTTTTTAAGGTTAATGGCCAATATGTTGGGGACTATTTTTAGCCGTGGATTAATCGTGCAACAGTGTGGTTTCTTGATGTATTTTTTATAGTTTTTAATAACAAAGGAGCTCCGTGACGTAGAGGAATGAGAACTATCAGCCTTTGGCTCCAAAGACAATACTTTGTTCATAGCTTTGTTCATACTTCAGGACATCCAGCCCCTTTATTGAACGCAGGAAATTTCCCCGGGGACTTGGGACCTTTTGAGGAAATAGATGCATTTCCACCGCAGGGACCAGGGTCGAAATTAACTTCCGAGGACATTTTTCTGAGTTATTTTACCTTTTAAAAGGCCCTGGTTGAGGGCTAGTACTTTCAACTTGTGTTATGTTTCATTCATAAAACAATAAAATACTCTTGTATGGATTTAAGATCATTCTAGGACAAGGGAAGAACATTTCTCCTTGTTTTATTACATCGACTTCCTGACTTATTTTTTAAAAAGACAGAGAAAAAATTGCATGAGCAAGCTGAGAGCACGGGCGAATGGCAGAATGTCATGTTGCTTTCTCATACGTCAGCCGACTCATTTGCCTAATCTTCGCAGGTCTTTAGACTGCTATGCAAATGCAAACAATAATGGGCTGAAAAAAACTTTCAGCTGCTTGAGAAAAGTAGTCCCAAAACAAAACAAAAATGACCAAGAACGCCTGAGTCGAAACGCTGCAAATGTGCACACACCTCTCAAATCTGTGGTTTGTGCACACGTTCAACAGGTGCACAAGAAACCTCGGGACAGGTAGAAGAAGAGCGTCTTTGTTTTTATTTGGTGGTAGAAAAGGATGTGGAATACAAACTGTATGCAGAATCCTTGTGTTCATGCATTTTTGGTGGATTTGCATCCATCAGCAACCATGAATTGGCCTTTTTTGATAGGAACAATTCATTTTCTTTTGTTTGTAAGAGAGGAAAAACCTGTAAAATCATCAGCTTTATCCCGTTAGCCAACATGAAGGTATTTGTTGTTAAAACTTGAGACACCAGAGCTCTGCAGCCAATGAACAGGATCAAAACAGTGTGTGTGTGCATGTGTTTAAATGCATCACTTTGGCAGTGATGTCATTGCTGCTTGGTCTACCCCCACCCAACTCAATGCACACACACACATAAACACACCCTCACCCTCCTCTCTCCCTGGCAGCACCGGCCAGCTGTCTCTCCTGCTGCTCTCAGCTGATGGAGTATGGGGGAGCTGCTGGGGGTTGGTGGGTCGACAGCTGAGCAGATGCAGAAGCCCCTCCTGGGTTTGCCGGGGACGGGCTCTTTCCCAGCCACCCCGCAGCCGTGCAGCTGCCCAGGCACCAGCTGTCCTGATGATCGCACCAAACAGAACGGGGACTTCCTCACTGCGGTGGTTGGCTGAGGAAGCAGCGGAGGTGGTGTCGTGTAGTCGCACTGTATGGACCAGCTGACACTCTCTAAACACCCCCGCCCCCGGTGACTACAACTCACTGCTCCAGACCTAAAGTATCCCAGACAAAACACGCCTGGAAACACACAATGTCTCCCCTATTGACCTCTGACCGATGCAACAAAACACACAAGGGTTCAACTTAAATGCTGCAAATTACTCATCATCATACATTACATTTTATGGAAAACAAATTCACATTTTTACCGCTCTCAAAGACAGGAAGTATGTCTTTCTAGGATAAAGGTAGAATACTGAAGTTATTATTATAACCACCCTGCAAACTCAAAACTCTCAAACATATTATCTCTTTCTTACATAACTCTTGGTCCCCCAACCCAAGTCTCAAGTGCAGCTCTATCAGTGTAAGATAAGTGTATTTGTTTAGGCTTTCTGTTATCAGTGAGGGTTAAGGTTTGTGTTAGACACACACTGGCGTTATATGAGTGTGTGCTGAAGTGTCCCGAGCTAAATTTAGGCCAAAAAACTTACATTTGAAAGTAATAAATAGGCCATTTTACCGTTATATACTCAAAGGTCTGTGTTGTGCTCCACACATTTCTACAAAAGCACAAAGAGCAAGAAAACAAGGGTTGAACACTGGATGGAAAAAGGTTAATTATACCTTTAACAGGAGCCTGACATATCTACTTCAGTTACCCTGGATAAACAGACCTGAAGTATGAAGACAAATATATCAGAGCGCAGAGACGTGATGCCTGATTTATTTGATCTTTTATTCACCTGATTTTTTTTTCAGATTTTACCCATGAACTTTCAAACAGATACAAACCTTATTTTAAGTTTGTGGCCAGGTTCATTGGTGGCATTTCTATCTTGGGGCAGCAGAAAGCAATTGTGCCCCTGACCAACCAAAACCTGGTCTAAAGTCGGTGGTGCAGTATTTCCCTGCACACAGGGTTCACAATGAACATACAGTATGATTGTAACACACACAGGGCTGAGCAGCAGCAGCTCTCCTTCTCTTCAGTTAAATATGTTATCTGTGCATTTGCTCACATGCACTCTGATTATGCACCATTTAATAAGCAAACGTAGAGTGGGACACACCTTAAATGCACTTCCCCATGCACTTTAGACCGTACACTATAGATTTTTTAAACGGGGTCACTACTTTTGTCATTTTACCTGATAAAAATATAGAACAAGTTCATAATTATTTAAAAGTTTAATCTGTATTATGTTGTGCATGTGTTGCTGTGAACAGATATATAATATATAGGACATTAATAGTGACCAAGAAATAAACTTTATTAAGGTTTTAGTCCAACAAAAGATGTCAAAGTGTGTCAGAACTAAAACTGATGCTTACATTATATAACCTGAGGATTCTGTGTCTCTCCGTGTGTGTGTGCGGTGGAGGGATTGATCAGATGACCAAGCAGAGACGAGTGTGTGTGTGTGTGTGTGAGAGAGAGCTGGAGGGAGGTGGGGGCCCCAGATGGATAATGGATGGGAAGTGTGTTTCTGTGCTTGTCGCTGGCAGAGACTCAGTAATGTGCCACCGGTGGGAGAATGAAGGTCCGAGCTGTTGACGCCCATTCGTCCAGCTGACACTTAATAAAATCACTGTGTAATTTCCTGTAATGAAAATGTGAATTAAGTTACGGTCTTATTTAATGTAATGACATTGTGCATTAAAATTATAGTGTAATGTGATTTTCCTTCCAACGTCTTTACATCGAAAATCCGTTTAGTGGCTGGACATTTTATATCATTATGCAGTTTCTCATCTCATCATCCTGAAGACTAGTTTTCAACAGTTTAATCATAAAACTATTAATGCAAAAGTGCTAAAAATGGTACAAGTCAAGCAGCAACCTCTGAGAAGGTCTGAGAAGTGAAGCCAATGCAGAAATTACTTAACCTACATTATTTCTAATAACCAACAGGGGGTAAAAAAAATTTAACAAGTCAGATTAACTGAAAGTTTATGAGAAAATGATTTATTACATCAGTGAACATTTTCCTGTTGACCAGCTGACACTTAATGAGGATACAGTGTCATTTCCTGTAATCAAACTGTACATTAAGTTACAGTCTAATTCACTATAATGAAATAATTCATTATAATCAAATTACACAGGATTTCCTTTTCCAATGTATTTATCTGTCAATCGCTTTGCAAGGTGTAAACTCTAATGAGTTTATATTTTCAAGTCTTCTTCATGATGTTCAGCTACCTTGATATTGACAAGTTGCTAGCACAGTCCACTGTGTAATTTCATTTTAGAAGTTAATTGTAACATTTAATTTACTTGAAAATGTCTTTTTTTTGTGTTTGGTTGCACCAAAAGACACTGTAATTAGTTTCCCCCTAGCTAACCAAGCTACCTAGCTAGCTAGCGTTAGCATTAGCTGGTGACTTAGCATCTTTCCAACAGCCACTTCTTGTTTCTCGTCTTATTTTAAGCTAAATTAATAGCAAATACTCAGAATTTACTCTTTAAAAATAGGAGTTAGACCTTTATGGGATGCAACAAGCAACAAAAACTTGCTAAACTCAAATCTTTCATTTTTTTCAGTCATTTCATTTTTCACTTCATTATTAGTTTATTTATTATTCTATTTTAATCACTGGAAAAAATGATGTGAAAGGCAAATCACCACTAATGACCCAGACTAAAGAAACTCTCTGTATCAAACTGATTTAACTTTTAAATGTAATATTCGAGAATTTTAAATGACTAAAATATCGTTTCATTGCTGCTTCTCCACACTGGTTATGGGGTCAGAGAGAAAACCTTTAAAGGGCTTTTGAACTGTCCGTCAAGCTGATACATTGCTCTAAAGCTACTTTCAGAGAGTAAATACAATACATGGAGCTTTAAGAGGAGCCTGTCGGGGGTCGGGGCGTCCTCAGGGTCAGGTTGTGCCCCCACTCGGCCCTCATTAGATCAGGATGGTCTCAGCTGTACCCATCCATCACAGAGGCCCCGGGCGCTGGCCTGGGAGCCCCTAAACCAACACAGAGTGAGCGAGCACAGAGAAAGGTGAGCCGCTGTCCCCGTCACCTGCTGTTGTCGTCACACATCAGCAGCCGGCTACAAACAGTGACCAGCATCCGAAAGTGGCTTTAGGCTTCGTTTCTAGCCTGAATCCCAACACTTATCCCCTCTACTGTATTTTCCCCCTCTGGGCAAAAGAAACCAACACACAATAGCAAATGCACCTTTATCTTAAGGGAAAAGAGGTTCGAAGGCCTCAAAGCAAAAAGGAAAAGGCTCTTATTTAGCAGGAAGGGGCGGCAGCGTGGCTCTTTGTTTGGTCCGGTGTCAATGATCAAAAGCTCCTCAAGCTTTGAAGTTATCCCATTGATCCGTTTCTATACAGGGTTTGCTGTAAACTGCATTATACTTGATTTAATCATTTTTTATCTTGGAGTTTCTTTGTTTCTTGTCCTGAAATTTTTTCCACCTATAGCCTGGAAATAACAATAAGTTTGGACCCAAAATAGCATGATTACCGTGTATACTTCATGAAAAAAGCAGCTTGAGGGTTCAAATTGCTTTAAAGGAGGAAGAAAAGAGAAGAAAGGGGGATAAAAACAGGATCATATTCAAACAAGGGAAGTAAAAGTGCTGTACACATCATTTAGAGCAAGTGGCTGCAGGTTTCTGCTCCAACCAAGCAGGAGCACAGGTGATACTGATAATTAATCAACTGAGTGAAGACAGTTCAGCTGATTGAATGATTGGATTCAGGTGTGCTTCTGCCACTCTGCCCTTTCCTTGAAACCCCTGTTCTAGATGACAAAAAAACAAATTATAGTATAAACAAAAATTGGTGCCTAAAATGCTGTTGGACCTGGGTAATAGTATAGTTTATCCAAAAATATGAAAAAAGAAACACTATATTATAGTGTGTCCAAAACTGGAAAAAAAATGGCATACTATATTATATTTAAAAATGTCAAAAAAAAAATTATTATAGGATGTCCAAATGTTGATTTTTATCAAAAAAAAAATAATTCTGTAAAATGCTTACAAATGCTAAAATTGTCCCTGTTATACTCTGGACATATTATGCTGTATTATGTTTTCACAAACATGGCAGGAGCACAGGTGATACTGATAATTAATCAGCTGAGTGAAGACTTGATTGATTCAGGTGTGTTTCTCCTTGGAACAGAAACCTGCAGCCACTTTACTGGATCAGTTTAGAGTTTATGCCGGGATTGACTCCACACTCTTATATTCTCCCATGCAAATGTTATGTTGGGACCTTTAGCAACACTTTTAAATGCACTAAAAACTTACATGCATTAACTCGCACATGCAGATAAATCAGCTCCCACAACAGAGAGCAACTCTGAGAGCATACTGCTATATTAATGTTAGAGCACCTTTAAACTGGGAAAAAGGACAAAGAAAGTAAATTATTTTTTCAGTTTTAATGTTCCTCCATAATGTCAGAGGATTCACAAAAAAGCTGAATCAGCAGAAAAGGAAATATCCCGAGTCTTTAGTCTGTTATACAGATCAAACTCTAAATGAATTAGAAACACTTTCAAAAACCTCATTTAACATAATGCAACTTTATTGTTTTTATCATTAAATCCTCCCTCAACCCTCCAGTTTATAACACACAAAAAACTGTTTTCACCAGCTGAGACGGCCTCTTAATGACAAATAAACTCAACTTTAAGATGGTTACTTTACTTTATCCTCCCTGAGAGGCATTTGGTGTTTTGGATTTTGCCTCCTGGAGGCACAAAAGATGAGAATTGTGATACGGTTCAAAGCAAAAACTGAGTCTTCAACATCCTCAGTCTGTGGCAGTTGGGAGATAAATTGAGATTGGCATCTCAATCAATAACTATTGTCCTTTAATTTGGTTTTCAGGGTGCATTGATTGGATCTAAAGATGAGGCATTGATGCAATTGATCTAATATCGCTCTCAGAGAAAGAACAATTGATCTGCAGCTGGTTATCAAATGGTGTTTTCTTCCTCTCTGCAGAGCAATTATTACAGATTATTACTCTTTGTTGCTCCGTGTCGTACCTGTCGCCTCATCACAGGACACGGCAGGATCCAGTTAGGAGCTCACGGTGTGTAACGTGAAGCCATGCCGCTCTGTGGCGCTTCTGTTCCAGGACAAATGTTACTTCCCCCTGAACAACAAGTGAGAAAATCCTCACGAAGTGACAGGAGCTGACTGTTCTCAGGAAGCGTCAGTCAGGACTGAACTGTTAGTGAGGATTTCTGTGAGAGACGTGAGAGAATTTACACGAGAAAAAAAAGAGGCCAACTGTTTCTAACACAGCAACACGTGACGGCACGATCATTCATTTAGTGCAGTAAATCACTCACTAATAGATGCAGTGCATGGTGACTCATAGATTAGATTAGACTTCCACTTGTCACAGCAGCAAAAGTCAGAAAGAAACAGACAGAAAAGTCTTGAAACATGCAATAAACACTGTTAAATAACAAACAAGTGCAAAGACAAGCAAGAAAAATGTAAAGAGGCCACAAACTAAAATCTATTTTTTTAAGCTGCTGTTGCCATTGATGGCCTTTTCCTGTGTGTATTTATGTCCTATATATTTTTATTTTCTATATTTTAATGTAATTTTTAGATGTGCAAAGAGAGACGCCATCCAGAAAATCATTGCACTTGAGTTTAATGACAGTAAAGGTCTTTCAGATTCAGATTTAATGCACACCAGCCTTTTAAACTGTGTGAATGCAGTTTAAGATTTCACTGATGGGCCACATTATAAACACAGTGAAGATGAGCTGTGTGGCTGAAATTAATACATGTGGTCTTGATAAACACTCATGTCAAAGTTGGTAGAAGTTGTCATCAAAAACAGCTCAAAATTGATAATAAGAATTGTTTAAATCTACCAATAAAAACAACACAGACACACAGTTTTTGTGTTAATTTCAAAAAGGACTTTTCTTTCAGTTTATTTCTCTGATCTTTGACCTTTCCTGTACTTCTTCATGTTTTTGTTTAATCCTTGTAAACCTCTTTGTAACCTTAATCTTCAAACACTCTCTATCCAACCTTAAAGACAATCCAATGTAAAAACCAATTGGTGATGGTTTTGTTTATTTAGAGAAATGAAGATAATGTCTTTAAACAAAAGCACTAATGATGCATTGATGTTAAAATGCTTCATGTGCACAACAAAAGGACAGATAAAACTGAAGGAGGACACGAGGAGAAGATGATGCCTGAACAAATGAGGGCGAACGTGACAGAATTTAATGAAGTCGGGATTATCCGAAGTGGAAAACACATGCGGGCGCCTGTTAGAGCGTCCTGACGACCTCACACTCAGACAAAGGTCGCCCGACACCTCGGCTGTCTGCTGACATGTGGGTGTCAGAGCCGGGAGCTGCATGGTGGTCATGATGAGCAGAGGTGTGCAAAACACACAGAGGAAATTAAATCCACTCGCCACAACAAAGTGAAAAGAGGAGAAGAAAAGAGAGTGTTGGATGTAATCCGGCCCTCTGATTTCTTATTTGTCTTTTAGTTTGACCCAAGAAGAAGCAGCTGGTTTACAAGATGACAGAAGAAAAGACAGTTTCACACGTAAATCCCAGACCGGCTTCGTCCTTCTGTGCAACTACTTTGTGAGCCGGATGATAGTTTCACGTAGGTGAGAGGAAGACAGATGTTGCACCAGAGGACGTCAAAACAAGGAACCTCTCTGAGCGAAGGTTCTTCTATAGTACAGAAATTGTAAGCAGTGGTGGAAAAAGTACTTGGATACTTTACTTAAGTAAAAGTACTAAAACCCCACAGTGAAATTCCTCCACTACAAGTAAAAGTCCTGCATTTAAACCCGACTGAAGTAAAAGTACAAAAGTATCAGCATCAAAATGTCCTTAAAGTATCAAAAGTAAAAGTGCTCCTCATGCAGATTGTTTTATATATTCCAAATATATTATTGGATGATTGGTATTGATGCATTTATGTAATAAGCATTTCACTTTTCTAAAGGTGGAGCTCATTTTAACAACTTTATATACTGTTTATGAGGTTTAATTTAAGACAGAATGTCTAATCACTTTCTAATCAAGTTTTTTATGTTAAATCTCAACCTGAAAAGTCACTAAATCTGTCAGTATTGGCCTCTAAAAGTATAAAGTTGCATAAAATACTCAAATACTCAGTACTTAAGTGCAGTACGAGCACCTTTCAAGAAACCCAACGACACTTTATCAAGTTTAAGTTATACTTGTGACGTGTTTTCACTATAAGTGTATTAGCGCTGTGGGGACCTGACCTCCAGGGGGCGCCAGCAGGGCCACAGAAACCTTTTTATTAATAAAATAATATTTTTCTTTATACATGTCTTTATTAACAGAATGCACTGAATGTAATTAATACATTTGCTTAACAAAAGAGAAAAAAATACAAAGAAAATATATTTACTGTTGAATACAAGGACCAAAAAGACAAGAAATGTTTAAGACTGATGATTAATTATTAATAAACAATAACAAAAATAATAAAAAGCTGTATATTTGAACAGAAGTATCTAAATCAAGGCGTGGCTTTGGTCTTACAGGGGAAAATGTATTTAAATCAAATTAAAGAAAATATATATAAAAGTGTATAAATTAAATAAAAGCTATCTTGAAAAAATAAAATAATAAAGGGCATCATGCAACATGATAACATGGGATTTTTTGCTCTTTTACCCATTTTATTTTTATTGTGTATTGTTGTTTTGTATTTTCACCTGGTGCACAGGTTGTTATATGTTTGAATATTGAGGGTGTAAAGTCCAGTTTTTGGTGTTTTATTTCATTTTGGTGAGATAAAAAATGAAAGATAAAAAGAAAGGGGAAGTAGAGGCAGATGAGTTGTACAGGCAGGTATTTAGGCATAATTCTTGCATGACAATATTCATGTTTTGGGATAAAATCCCCCAAAATCTTGAATGCATTTTAAATTTCTGCCTCCCTCGGTTTGGGGCAACAGATGGAGAGACGTTTGCATTCCGGAGCAGTTGGAGAGAACGAGGCAGCAGATGCTTTGCTTTTATTTCGACGTGTTCGCCCGGTCATTTGGAGGTATGGTAGCCTGAGAAGGACAAAGAGCCAAGGCCAAATATCTTGGCTTTGTAGGGACAACAGCTGGGAGGAACAAACCAGGAAGTCGCTCCACTTCATTAAAGACCCAGCAGGAGAGCAGCAGAGCTTTTCTAGCTCTCCTCCCACTCTCTCCATCCCTCCACTCCTCCCTTCTGTCCGTCGTTACGTCCACACGCCTTCGAGCTGCGACATGAAGATTTCTACTGTAACCCCAAACTGGAGTTCTTTATATTTCATTTTCAATATCAAGAATCAATGATTTATCACATTTTCTTTCATATATGATTTTGTAATCAGGAAAAAAGGAGATAAAACAATAATTGTGCTGCATTCCTTTTCGCAATGATTGTTTCATTTTGTTTTATGTTTTAAATCTAACACATTCACCCTTTATTTCACCCACTTATTGACTGAAATATGTTGAATAAAGTTGACCAAAATGTTGAATATGTTTAGTTTTCAGTGTGTTGTGGCAGCACACATCAACATATTTTATCGAATATTTTTATCTAATTTATTCTATTTATTATTTTTTAAATATTAAATATATTTTTCGTCGTTTTTACTTGAATGTGGATGTTTATTAACATGGTTAATGTTATTTATTTTCATTGAATTTATCTTTTTTTTTGTTATTTGTTGAAAAAAGTCTTTCTTCTTTCTTTTACATTAATGGATTTTTTTATTATTTAACTGTATCAAATAATACTGATCTTTATGTTGACTACATTAACTGTGATTGTTGACTCAACAAATGTCTATTTTATGAAAATGATGCCTGATATTATTTTATTTTCATTATGTAGAGGGCTAAGGTGGATTTTAAAGTTGTAAATATAAATATACATTTTCAGGTGTATAACACTGTGTGGTTTAAAAAAATAAAAGAACAGCTTTGTTAAAGAGAGTTGACTCACACTTGTCATCAGTAAAATACAGCTTTAGTGAAATATCAAATATATGTTTTTGGTACTTTGTGCTCACTGGTGAAACACTTTGTGTCTCACCTGCTGTGTTGTTTGTGTGTGTGTTTGTAATTCTTAGCTCAGGAGTTTAGGGACTTTAAGCTCTTCTGATCTGATCCTCCTACAGTGTGAAAGTGCTCTCCAGTAGCAGCTACACTAATCTCCTCCACAGCGGGAATGATCGGCTGCATCAGGATGTCACCTCCTGGAAAAGAGTGTTTGAGTTACACCTCTTTCCCAGCGATGAGCAGGTCAGACACAGACAGGTCACAGTTTAGTGCGTCTCCCTCCTCTGACTGATTTCCTTCAGATATGACCCGGCTTCAATGGATAAAACACCACTGCACACTCATCATTAAGCGGCCAGTTGTGTCTACAAGTCCAAAAACAAACAGTGACCCCCACACACACACAGACACACACATGTCGTGGCCTTTTGGCATCACTGGCCCCGTCAGTAGTCGCCGCTCACTTCATGATTTGCTCGTTCAGTGAGTGACGGACAGATCCTCCCTCAGCTCCACAAAAGAAAACACCTGTTAGAATCTGCCTAATCCTAGCCAGCGGCCCTGCTCTCGGGGCTCTTGGGGGCCCCGTTTAATCCGCACAAGGGCACCAGGCCAAGGCCAGGACAGATTAAGCCCCCGAAATCCATCTATCCATCCATGCACACACACACCTCCGAGTCTGCCCCCTATAACGAGTGTTTGAATCGGCCCCTTAATCCTCGGACTCGGCGGAGCCCTCAGCCTGCTTCCCCCTCGGCCCAGACCTAATCTCCAGGCCTCCCCTGCATACACACCCACAGACCTGGACCAGCCCGGCCCCGCCCAGCACTCACTTACCTCCCCCCCCTCCTCCTCCACCTCCTTTCCCCTCCCCCGGTGGGGCTGAAAGCCCATTGATTTGTTGATTTCTCTTCTTTTGTCTGCGGCCGGCCGAGTGTTAACGGGACATCCAGGGTCCGGGGCCCAGTGCCAGGACTTTTGGCATGGGAGATTAGGGTCCTGATCTGGGCATCTGTCACTGCCCGGTCCCCCTGCTCCCTTGTGGCTCTGGGAGAGGCCTCTCCATCAGTCATTTACAGGAGAAATGTGCTGCTTCAGCTGCAAACTGGTCAAAACTATAGGAAAGCAGTCAAATAATTCAGGAGTAAAAACATCATTTTGAAAACAGTAAGACAATAAATGAAATAGTTGTACTTGACTGGTTGTGAGTGTATAATTAGCATAAAGACCCTTGCAATATTTTCATCTACACACAGCTGTTTATTTCACACACACACACATACACACTCAGATATTAAAGGAAGTCCACTGTGTGTGCACAGAACATGTGACCACATTAAATTCTGACCACAATTTGAGATATTTACATGATTATATCTGAAGACCATATTGTTTATAAGTGGGACAGGAGATCATTGTAATGAGCATCAACATATATAAAGATGGAAACATCCGGGAGGAGATGCAGGAGTTTTATTCAAACTTTGTCTCCATCTAGTGGTGAGAAATAGAACCTGCAAGCTGCAGCTTTTGGGATTTTTTTTCTGGTCGGTGAGATTGAATTTAACATTAAAGTGCACACTAAAGGTTGTTTTATTAAACCAATGTGTGTGTAATTGTATTGGTATGAAATTGTGCACTACAAAATTTATTTTAAGTAACAAATAATGAAATAAAGTGGTTACATGCACATCAACCCTTGGAGGGGGAAAGAAGGTTGATTTTTAAAAAAAATGTTGGATATGATGCATTCAGATTGTGACATAAATTATATCTCAGAAGGCAAATTATATATATAAATACTACTCTGTTTTAATGGTGCTGCAGAGATGTCTAAGCCTAAAAATTTAATTCTGCAGATCTAAGAAAAACTCTTTGTTTGATACAAATCCTCACAAAGAATCAAACCATAATAATTCTCATATTTTTATATATTTTTCAATGAAAATGAGAGGAATTGTGTGAAAATGATCAATGATTCCCCTTTCAATATTGTGAATATAACAATTGCATTATCATTCATATTAAACACATTTTTATCTGTTGAAAGAATGAAATAAATAACGTTCGATTTTTAGTTATTTGTGGGGTTAAATGTTTAACTACTTGGTGCATAGTTTATATATTTCTGCTTGTTTTATTGCACGTCTTTTATGTAATTAGCTTAATGAGTGAACTGCAGACAATGAACTGAAGTGAAGTGAGACATTAAAATATTGACACAGCGCCATCTGGTGGTTGAAATGAATGAAGCAACAACAAAACGAAGGGCAATAAAATATTGTTGCAAATCAGAACACATGAGGAGTTTGAAAAAAATGCATATATGGCTTTTATTCATTAAGGCACATAACAGTGGTATTTTTATATGATGACCTTAGAGTAAAAAGAGGAGCAAAACATTGTCATCTTGGCTTCTCAGTGTTTAAAACATAGTTTTTGTGCGTGATACGGTCGCTAGATTACAAAACAGTTTCACTGCATTATAACTGGAACAAACAGCTCACCAACTCTTATTCTTTGGCTCATCTTTCAACAGCACGACTCAAACTCATTCACATCCATCTTCAGCCATAAAGTGACGACTCACAACAGCTTCAGACAAACAATGTGCGTATTTCGGCGTCAGAGACGCGGCTTCTTAAAGACACGTTTATATTTGGCCGCAGTATCTCCAGACACAAAAAACAAGCAGTCCCTTTAAGGAAGGAAAGAAAGTGAAGATCTTCCTTTTTACTCACAGATTTCATGGTTATTCTAAGTGTTTTTTACTGAAACACTCCTGAATTTTAAGCGGTTAAATTGGATAAAATGCGACTGTCAACATGTGTGTGTGTGTAAAAAAAAAGTTGCATTCCCAAGTAGCTCAATGTGAACTTTCACGGTGAGAATCTGGACGGGATCGACTAGTTGGAGACCAGGTTGGTGCACGGCAGCAGCGGGGACGCTCCGACTCTCTTGGCACACTCGTTCTGCAGAAATAAGAAGAAAAAATTAAGTTTAGTAGCTCAATCTCAAAGGCTTTTGCCTCATATTTAGGATAGAAATAAGAGCAGGATGAATTTTCTCAAGTACTGTAATTAAGGATCATTTTAAGGTGCTTGTACTTGAGTATTTCCATTTTATGTTACTTTATACTTCTACTTCACTACAGTTTGAGATTCAACACAAAAAACATGATGAATTTAAAGAGATTAGACATTTTGTTTCTAATTAAACCTCATAACAGTATATTAAGGCGTTAAAATTAACCCTTACTTGAAAAAACATAAAATGCTGATTAAATAAATGCATCAAAAATAATAATCCAATAATATGTTTGGAATATATAAAATAATCTGCATTTCAAGTATGTTTACTTTGACACTTTAAGCACATTTTGATGCTGATACTGAAGTTTTAAATGCAGGACTTTTACTTGTAGTGGAGTAATTTCATAGTGTGGTTTTAGTACTTTTACTGAAGTAAAGGGATCTGAATATTTCAAACCTCGTCCAGTCAAATCTTTTTCTTACCATGTGGTTGACGACGTTGATGTGGTACGGGATGCCGCCCATCTCCTCACACTTCTTCATGTTCGTCCTCTCCGGATCTCCGGCAGCCAGGACGGGCGCGCTCGGGTCGGCCTGCAGAGAAACAGCAGCAACAAACACATGAAGCCGCAGCAGATACAACAAATATTTTCCTTTAATACGCCTTTTATATCAGTTTAGCACTCACAGGCTCCATCCCTCTCTGGATGGACAGCAGGTCTGCCATCCGTTCACCAAACCCGGGGGCAAAGTTCTCCGGGTTGATCGCGACGAAACACTGACCCTGAAAAAAGGAAACAGTGATGACATCACAGTGAACTGACCCAGAATAAACAGTAAACGGAGCTGCGACGTGACGTGACACAGACTCATTGATCGGGTTTATCTCTCAGATAACGGCGGCTGCGTTTCAACACGTAAAGCTTCATGTTTCTCTGCTGTGAGCTGGAAATGTGACCTTTGCTTTTGTTTCTGCTCAGCCCGTCATCACATTATTAAAAACTAATATATCTTGTGCATTATCTGTTTAAAAATGTATCTTATCATCGGAACAATTTGACTAAATAATTCAAAAAGTGAGCTGCTTGTTTGAAGTAGCTTAACACACATCTCCATTATCAAACCAGTGGCTTTTATTTTAACCAGCCGTTGTCAATTTTCAATCCAGCCTCCTTGATGTTGCTGTAATTAACGTATAAATGCAGGATTTTAATAATGTGTGAAAGCCTGTTTTTAAACTGACATAAATGTCTTTGTAAGATTTTCTTTTTCCTTTGTAAATATAAAAAACGCAGCTATGAGTTGAAGGTAAATCATTTTCAGCACGTCTCAGTCATTTCACAGACAATAAGGCAGCAGGACAAAGGTCATGTCTTCTTCTCAGTATGTTCTCTAAAACACAACACAAGCCAAAGTAAATAGGAAACATGACGTACCAGGTTGGCGACGCGGTCGGTTACTTTCCACGTGCGGATGCGGTTGCTGTACTCGGCGCCGGCCAAGATCCCACAGAACACCTCCACCATCATGCCCAGCCCGTAGCCTTTGTACCCTCCTGAGGCCCAAACACACACAGGACAGGACGTTCATGAAGAGAACGAATCAAAACAAAAAAATGTATATTAATATATCTAAATAATAGCGGTTTTCTGACCTGTGGCCTCGCTGCCGCCGATGGGCACCAGTCCTCCTCCGCTCAGGACTTTCTTGGGGTCGGGGGTGAGTTTGCCCTGGGAGTCGCAGCCCCAGCCCTCAGGGATCGGGTCTCCACGGCGGTCATGGAGCTCCACCTGAGCACAGAAAACACAGAGGAATTACACTTTAAGTGTGGCTTTTTAAAAGCACTGTTAAAGGTACTCATCAACTAAAAATGTTAAAAACTCTGAGGACAAAAACGGCCATAACTCCTGTCTTTAAGAGGCTATGTATCACTATAGTATATCAGGAAGGGGAATAATTAAATACATTCAAAGGGCTTCAATGACCTCTGACCTCAAGATGAATGATGTTTAGGTACCCACAGGTCTCCCTTTAACAGACATGCCCATTTTATGATAATCCCATGACGTTTAGGACAGAAAACATAAATTATTTTCTATTTTATTTGAGTATTTCTGCATACTGGGGTCCCTAAAAAGCCTTCAAATTTTATAAATTTGGGTATGACCGGAAAGCTGAGACTCTTGTGGCTTCAGAGCCCAATTTTATTCATGTGTAATGATGTAATCACTGTATAAAATGACCTGTTGTGACCTTTCACGGCCTCATGAAAATCTACAACCACAAACTTTTATGTAGCAGAAATGATTGAGCTAAAGTTTCCCTCTCCCTTCTAAAAATGACAAAAAAATGGTTTATGTGACAACTTTTTTCTAAAGCATTTGAATGAATTATTATAATTTTAATGGACTCTCAACTCCTTATTGTTTCAGTGGTTACAAGGATTTTACTTTTGGCACTGAAACTTGTTTTTCCGGAAAACCTGGTGATTCATTTTGAATGAACTCAAATTGGTGTACAAAAACATTGCAAATTTTTCATTTGAGCTGTTCAGACGTCTATCGGACAAACAAGCACATGGTGTTAAATTACAAATCAGGACAGATCGAACATGTGTTGACATTGAGGAAGTTATTTCCTGGATCGTACCTTTCCGAGAGCGACGGCCGACGTGGCCATATCCAACACAAAGCTGTCTCCGTCTTTGGCGGGAGCTGCCACGCTGATGGGGTTGGTGCCCAGCGTGCACTACAAACATCAGGTTCACAGTGTCAGAATGAGACAGAGAGCTCGTTTATGGCAAGAAGTTCAATTTATTCTTTAGAATAAATAATAAAATGTACCTCTTTGCCACGTGTGGGAACGACCAGAGGGGACGTGTTGGTGAACGACATGCCCTGTGGAGGTCAGAGAGTCATCACACAGATAATAAACTCCAGTCAGGAAAACACCACATTTACACACATTACTGAGTAAAAGGCAGATAAACTTTTCACTCACAATCATGTTTTCCTTCAGAGCTTGCATGGCGTAGTATCCGGCAATACCGTAATGGTTGGAACCTAAGAAAGAAAAGAGCCAAACAATTAACATATTTTCAGTGTTTTATATGTTGTTGACCAAGAAAAACTTTTCCCTCTCTAAAGTAAATCCTATTCATTCGGATTCAAAGCACTTTGCAGTCATCCGATCTACTGTGGTTTCTGCTTCTTACACTTAACTGTCTGTTATATGAGCCAAACACGGCTGAACTACAAATGAACAGTAAAGATAATAACGCATGAACACAACACCAAGAGCACACCTGCGTGTAAAAACTAGAGCGCGATCAGGAAAACTCCTGCAGCGAAACCAATTTTATCAGCTGATATTGTCCTGTCAGCGAAAATGTTGTCCAATGTGCACTGATAAGTTTTTTTTACAGGAAAAGTTTGCAGGATTATGTTGCTTGGGTGGATTTTGCAACGGTGTTTATTCTATTTTGTATTTATTCTTTCTTAAACTGGTCAGAAATTGATACTGAACATGCAGTTCTGATGTTTATTCAGCTATTTATTTATCTTTTCTTAAAGAAAACCACCTTCTGAGAACCTTTGCATCATCATATCTGTGCAGAATCTGACAGGGGATGAAATTATGCATAAAAAAAGGTTTTTATTCATTCCAGCATGAAACTCATTGTACTGGCCGCAGTTTTTTCCTTCTAAAATTGACATCAGTCTCAAAAATCTCACATCAGTCGGGCTCAATCTGAAGCATTTTCAAGTAAAAATGTTTATCCTGCAGATAAAAATGCATCATACAATTTGATTTCTATAGAATTTTCTATAGAACTGCACCAAGAAGCCAAAATACATATAAAAGAAGCCTATTTGTACAGCAGCTTTAGCGACATTTTGACTCCTGACCCCGACCACAGACGAGAAAATAGATATTTGCACACATTTCTGTTGACACGTGTCCTAAATGCCTGTATGAAATCTCACCGCGTGCCACCACCCAGCCGATGCCGGCTTCTTTTGCCTTCTTCATGGCCAGTTTCATGCAGAAGTTTCCCACCACAGGACCCAGCAGGTTCTTCCCGTCCACCAGAGCCGTAGCTGCGCTCTCCTTCTCCACCACCGGCTCGCCGTCCTTGGCGCAGATTCCTGACTCGATGTCCTTCACGTACATGTCTGTGGAAAAGCAAAGAGACAGAAAACATGGAGTTAAAGGACAGGATAAGCTGCTTTACATTATGCTTATTGCTGCGTTTAAATCAAGCATGCAGGTGAAGCGCTGCACTGACCCATCCTGTTGAGTCCATGGCTGTAGTGACCCCTGTGGTCTCCCTCCACCAGCACCTCGGCCAGGCTGCGAGCATGATGCGGCTTTGTTTTCACGGCGATCATACACCTCTCGATGAATTCCTGCACCTCCGACTTGCTAATCAGACATCTGCAGAGAGGAAGAGTTTAAAACCTCGTGATTAGGTCCTCAAGAATGCATGTTGAGACATCGAAGATTCATTTATTATTGGATTTTCTATTAGAAACTCTGTAGGAAGGACAAAGGATGATGTCAGTGGTGTTTATTATAAAGTTTGAACAGTTACCCTTGGGCAATGTTTGCTTTTTTACATTTACTGTATGATTGCAGTGCAGTAATCCATAAAAATTGTGTTTTAGTTGTATGCTTTTTTTGTCCCTGACGTCAGTTGCGATATTCGTTAAATTCTTCTGAACTAATGTTACAAATCAAATTTGATTTGTGCAAGTCAAAGCCAAAAAAGAAATCAATAAAGTCAACACAATCGTGTTTTCGTCTGATGTGTGTTCTGTTCCTAAAACCAACATTGGTGCGAGACAGAACGGACAGACAGTTTGACTTTTGGCCTAAAAAGCAAAGATAAGTCCTGCAGGGATGAACCAGTGAACCAGTAAAACATATAGATAATGTAGGTCATGACAGTAAAGCTCCACTGGTGTTATGTAACCTGATAGTTTAGTTTGTTTGCACAGAGAACCTCACCTATTAAATATTTAAAAAAGGATAAAAAAGAAGAAGAAAAGATTGCATATGTCATAAAGACTACACATAATAATGTGTGCAGAAGTTCATTTCTACACGTTTAGATTGAAATTAAATCAATGCAGTGAAATAAATCTTCTTCACGTTTTCTTCATAGAACTGCTGCAAACAAAGCAGCGATGTTTCTGTTGACATTACGAAGCAGTTTTGAGCTTTGTGAACGAAAGAACTGGCAGCACATCACGTACTGATGATCTTTGGCTAAAATGTTAGAGCGCAGCGTAGAAACAGTGGTGTCACTGTGTGTTTGTGTCACAGTTAGAGTCATGTGCATGAAAATAAAACGCCCTCAGGGTCTGCAATTATTAACCAGTGAGTTTAAAATGAGTGTGAAAGATGGGTTGAACACATTACTGTAGATCAGTAAAGAGTTCAGTCACATGAAGAATAATCATTATTCTGCCTTCAATTCTGAGATCAAACTTTCTGGTGAGAAAATAAATAAACTGTTCCTTTGTTATTTCTGTAATTCTCTCCGCATGTGAACAGATACGGTCTGAGCTGTCACATGCTCGACGAAACGCAGAAATGAAAAGCACATGATGCCTTTTGATCAACAACAGATGCAGATAGTTACAACACCACTGTGGCAGAGTTAAGGATTTAAATGCGGAAAATTAAAAAATGTACAAGGATTTGTAGAGTTTTAAACAGAAGTGAGGACAGATCACGTTTAAAAAAATACAGATTGTACAATTTTACTGTTCACCTAAAATACTGTCACACTGACGTTTTTTTCCCGATTTGCTTTTTTACTTGTATTCTCTGTCAATTCAATTCCAGTTAAGATACAACTTAACATAATTTCTAAGTCACAGGTCTTCCAAACAACAGAATTAACTGCAAAATGTTAGCGGTAAACGTTACGATTCCCTGTGATGAAACGAGCCTCGACGGCTAATAAAGTCGTGTATATGTAGGTTTTCTTGTCTCGTATGCTGATCGCATTATGTTCTACTTCCTGTCTTCCTTCTCTATTGTCCTTCTCTTCCTCTTCTCCTTCTCTTGTGTCTTTTATTGTGCTTTGTGGTATTCGGTGGTTAGCGAGTGGAAAGTTTTGGAATGAACCATAATTGGGTCCAGATACGAGCTGTGGGCGAGCCGGCTCTGCCTCCTGATTGGAGGATTCTCGCTTCCTCTCCAAAATCACATTGTGTTCTTTGCATAAAAAAAAACCGCTCCTGCTTAAAAACCCAAAAATTGATGCAAGTCGTCGAAATCTTCGGCACCTCAGAAAGTTAAACTAAAGAAGCTGTAGTATCGCTTCTTGGAAGAGCAGAAACATCATCTTCTGGCCCTCACTAATAATTTGTTGCGAGGACATTTTGTGGCATCTGTTATTCATAAAGAAACTTGTGTAAATCAAGTTGGGATACAAACAAGAGCTCAAAGGGGACAGTGTGTACACCCACAGCTCACAGCGCACCACCCATCACCAACTGCAACCAAAACTCAGTTTCAGCTTCAGTTTTAAACCAGAAACACGTTAATGTTCCTTCCAGCGAGTGGCCGATAGGGTGGAAGTCTGATTAGCCCGCCTGTATTCTAGTTAAATCAGAATCTAAAACACGGGAAGATAACAAACTGTAAGATACTGCAAAGATAGTTGTGTGTGTGATCAGCCAGGAGCCCCTTTCAAACTGACATTTCAAGCCACAATATTTACACCTCTGTGATGTTTTGCCTTCAGCCTGAACATCCCAGAGGCGTAAACCAAGAGGACCAAGTGATCCCGTCTCTCTCTTTTCTGCTGAATTGGCGAGACTGTTCAAGGTGGGATGAATGTGAACCAGCAGAAAATAAAACCTGACGTACGTTATTTGTGCGAGCAACTAATACAAAAGGAAGCGGAAGTGGTCTGACAGTGATCGAATCAAGCTACTAAATGAGACCTCACTTATACATCATGGAGGAAAATCCCTGACTAGTTACATGCACAAAATATTAAGGTAACAATCTCAGTGTAACAGCGTTACAGTTACAGAGAGTTCATGCTACACAAGCAGAGATCAAGACAACACGAGTATCATTCCTACTAAGATGTTTCATAGCTAATGAAGATTAATATTGCACTAGTATTCCTGATTACATGAAGCCGTGCAAAGTCTGATGAGTGTAACATGTTGCCTGTGTTTGCCGTTTTGCTTTTCTATGTCAAAATATGATTTATCAAAGTTTTACTTCAGCAGCAGACTCAACTGTGTAAACGCAGCCTCCTCTTGATATCCAAGTCTCTCTTATAGGTTAAGATAAGGTGTGTTTCTACTTTTCTATTTTCTCTACTCCAGCTTTGGCTAATTGCTTTATGTTCAACACACAGAGCTGACTGTAAAGAGGTCGTCAACTAATTCTCCAAAGCCGTGATTGGATTAGACTGCAGATTTTAACGTCACAGTTCAATTAAAGATCTGCATGTTTGTGCATGATTCATAAAGAAACTGGACTCTTTCTGCAAACCTTTACTGAATCTTTCCTCCACAACCTCTCCACCAAACACAGCTTTTGACCTTTACCCTCGTTGCCATCCTCCTGCAGGCCTCTCTCTCCCCATGTGGACACACACACACACACACACACACCCTTAACGGGGTCGCCTCTGGTATTCACAGAGGTAGCAGAACTAACATCTGCAGGACAGGAAGGCTGGACTTGGGTTGGGGGAAGTAGGGGGATGAAACACACAGCAGCCCCTTAATGAAAACCAGAACTGTGCCCATATAGCTATGGAGGAGGTCCCAGTGGACACTTATGTAATCGGTTATGTAAGAAAGAGGTAAAAACCCTATATATGAGTTCCTATAGGTGGAGAAGAAGTGAAGAGGGAGTCATGGATAAGGGGAAACTTTGCCCTGGGCTGCATGATGGTAGTGTGACAGCTTCCTGGTGTCTGGTACCAAAGAAAATCTGTCCCAAGGTCACACAGAGGCCCCCTTAGGGTTTGTTTAGCATTTCAGACATAGCTTAAAAAGTTGCCATTCCTCCTATATATAGATATGTGTGTGTGTGTTTGTGTGTGTGAGTTTCTCATTTAAAAGAAGGAGCTGCACATAAGAATCTGTCTTTGATTGAATTCTCTACATGGGATAAAAGGGAAGGCGTGCTCTTCCTTCACTGGTTCATGTTACAAGTATAATTGGTCATGTGTGTGTGTGTGTCCAAGAATGAGGTTCACACCCTCCTGCAGGACAAACACACGAAAAGTACAATGCAGAAACAGATCTTGATGCTTCTCCGACATCTTTATCTCTCAGACGGAGAGGTTACATCATGAAGGAGAAGTTGACTTTGAGGATCTTTGTGCATGTGTGCAGGAGGGTGTGTAACTGTGTGCAAACTGTGTTGGATGTTTGTTGGATAATATGGAATCAATTAGACAGGTTTACATGAAAACACACATTAATCTACTGGACACAAACTTGAACGACTGTGCAGACTGTGGCTACTGTTTGAGAGCTTTTTATTGTTTGACTGATTGTTTAAATCATTGTTTAAATGACTCCCTGCTCATTGACAGTGAGCAGATTATCCTGCTGAAATAAAGTGTATTGATTTCAAATGAGGTGTGATGGGAGTAAATGTGACTTCATCTGTGGTGGAAAGCATCTGGTAGAAAACATCGACACCAGATGCCTTCGATTCAAGACTGCACATTAAGAAAAGCAGCTTTGCTTCATTACTCCTTAAAATGTAAAAAAATAAATAAATAAGCACATAAAAAAAGCTAAAGTAGGAGCAAAAACCCAAATCAGCTCAGCAAAAAGCAGAAAGGGTCACACAGTAGAAGTTAAAAATGAGCATAATTCCAAGTTTAAACTTTTTAGGAAACTGACTTCCTGTTACTTTATGAAACAGTAATTGATTACTTTACGTAAAAGTAGTTGCTGAGAAAAAATATAAGAAAAAACTACTAGAGTGACTCAGATCTGAACTATTCAGACCCTTTACATAAGTAGAAGTAGCGGTAAACAGGGAAAATACTCTATTACAAGTATGCATTCAAAAAAGTGCGTGTATTTCAAAATAAAAGCACTCATGATAAAAAATTAAAAAAAAGGTGGGTGTGACACTAAGGTTTGGTGAAAGTCCCTTATATTTTTTTATGTCCTTACTTTGTTACTTTTCACTGTAAGTTTATGAGAATATTTAAACCATGAATAAAAAAAACTTTTTTTTTCCGGTCAGCACCGCCGATATAAATGCGCCAATTAACTCCACCGTCCTCGATCCGCTTTAATTGGATCCCGGCGCGCGCCCTTACCTGCTCATGTTGGCGGTCCTGCTCTGCGCTGCTTCAGGTCGGTGCTGGGTGGCTCTCGTGCTGTCCGGTGCTGCTGCTCTGCTGGTGTCGATGATCGACGGGGCGACTCAGCCAACTTGCTCTTCAACTCCTGCAGTGTTTGGAAACGCCCCGCGATGTCAGATCTATCAGGTATCCTGTCTGTCTGTGTGTGTGTGTGTGTGTTTGAGTGTCTGTGGGCGTGTTGGAGGAGAGGCCTCGTGGGGGGAGTTTCTCTGACAGGCCTGTTCTGGCGTGGCGAGGTCGTGGGGCTCGAGGCGTTATGCAAATGTGGCTGCTGCAGTGTTTGACATGACAGGTAACCTACCTTTGCAGAGCACATGATGTACTAACGGTCACTGACCCCTGACAAAAATATCAAGTTAGTATTCACACAAGGATATCTTCTGTAGATTATCTATAGATCCATCTGCTTATTCAACTGCATCGATTTGACCTTTTTAAGTGACTTTTTAGGCTCTACTTTATGCAAATCACTAAAATAACATGCATGTGCTAAAACAGCCAACGAAATCTATTTCTGAGGATTTTTTTGATAAATCATACAACTGGACTTCTGTCCGAACTTTGCTTCTGTTGGGCTGTATTCGTCCTTTCAGTTAATGCTTAAATCTGTTAGAAAAGTATAATCGGAGTCACCAATGGGAGCAGATTCCCTCAGGCGAAGGTGTCGTCACTTCAGGAGGACAAAGACAGAGGATGAGTTGGGGGGACGGCTCGGTTGTTCCCTCTACTGGCTCAAATCTGTGTTTGATTAAAGGCTCTGAACGTTTTGTACTCATGATGAATGTGGGAGCTGCCAGTTTATTTTCCCCAACAGGCAAACAGAAAGCATTTTTATTGCAAGATGTGCAGAGAAAACCAGAACAGAGTTTGTCTTTTTTGATTTAATATGTTTTCTTGTTGTTTACAGTTCACAATTTTACTTTTCTTACCTCATTTCCACACTTATTTTTTTTATTATGATGTGCAGAGCAGTAGTGGAATAAGTACTTATATCTTTTACTCAAGTAGAACTATACTCTGTTACATGTGAAGATGCTAAATTAAAAAATTTACTTACAGGCATCAACATATTCTTAAAGTACCAAAAGTAAAAGTTCTCATCGTGCAGAATCGTCCTTTTCAGAATAAAGGTTTTGGATTATAATTCTTTAGGCATTAATGTGTGAATCACTTTGATGGTGCAGCTTATTTTGGTTACATCAATAAAGTCTTCACATATAATAATACTAATAATTAGTTGATACATTTTGAATTATTAATCTGAATCTGCACAGTAACTTTAAGCTTAACCCTCCTGTTATGTTCGTGGGTCAGTTTGACCTGTTTAATTATACAAAAGTGTCAGAAACCAAAAAATCTCAATAAAAAATTTTATATCTCATACTTAACTCAATCAATATTTTGTGCAATGCCATTCTTTACCTCTCACAGATCAGGTACAATGAAGATCATTCACCCGTTTTAATTTTTTTTATTTTCGTGGAGTGAAAGTTTGCAGAAGAAGTTTCATACCGAAAAAATACTTTTAACTATATATTTTTTTTTTTTTTTAACTTTAAAATGGGTCAATTTGACCCACAACATAACAGGAGGGTTAAGTTATTAAATTAATCAAGTAAAAGTGGAATATTTCCCTCGGAGATACAGTGGAGTAGAAGTATAAATAAGGAACAAAGTGTCCTCAGAATTGTACTCGAGTAAATGTACTTTTCCATCCCTGGTGCCGACTGTGTTTGATGTCTTCACAATTTATGACTTTCCTCAAATCAGTTTCTTTCTCACGAGCAGATACAGTAACAGACCAGGCGGTTATGTAACCCGACATATGCTCAGCAGAGAAGCCACATCTGCTCATGGTTGGACTTTAAAGATCTGATAAGAACTTTTTCTATTGTCCCTGTCAGTGCAGACTTGATATATGACTTCTTTAAATAAAATGTATACTGACACAAAAATCTTGCTGCACGCTAATCGGTCAATATGTAGTTTTTAGTCAATTAATGTGCATGTTTTTAATGCACATATCCTTTCTTTTCTTTTTCCTTCCCCACATTCTATTTTATTGACATTTTCTATATTGAAGAACTAGACAATACAGCAATATCTGCTCAATACAATAGTGTTGCAATAAAAATGCAAACACTCAAAAAGGAAAACAAGACAACAGAAAGGGCAAGAACAGGAGAAATACTACAGACTAAAGTCAGTCTTCATCAGGACTGAGACTAAAGATGTACAATAAATTATAAAACAGTAAAAACAAGATTATGAAAAGAAAAGAACTTTATGTATCCCGAAGGAAATTCTGGTTCCAGATTGCTCCAAAGAATTAAAAAAAAAAAAAACATAATATAACATAATAGTGATGACAGTTTGCTTCCTGTCATGTCACATTTTTGTATTGATATTAATGTTAAAACATTAATTAATCATTCAGGGATATCTATCTTAGATTTCCAAAGAAGGGGAGATAAATGTTTTAAATTTCTCAGGGAGCTCGTCATCATGCACCTGATTCTCTCCAGTCTAATAAAACTAAGGACGTCCTTTTATCATTAAAACTTCTTCTGCAGACTGATGTTGTCCAAGAGGCCACAAGGGGTCAGACACTCGCTGGACTGAGTGACAC
>CAFUXE010001049.1:175367-188823 GCA_903364295.1 Serranus cabrilla
GTCAGATACTCCTCCACCACATCTCCCGGGCTCTAAAGGAAGACCTGGCTGAAAAGATGCGCCTATCACCCTTCCTAAGTGTCATAATGGACGCCCAAAATGACGACCTTCTCTCAGACATGGTGGCAGTCTATGTCCAGTTCATTACCAATGAGGGCTCCCCAAACACAGAGTTCCTGTCTTTGCAGAGACTAAACATGGCCAGTGTGGACGGATATCTCCAGGCTATGGATCGAGCCTTTGGAGTCCTCGGCCTCAGGTTTCAGGACTTGCTGGTGGTGGGTCTGGGGGCTGATGGCACCAACATCTCTTCGGGAATGAGAGCCAACCTTTACATAGCTGTACAAAAGACTTTTCCTTGGGTCCTCTGCCTTCCTATCATGATCTATCGGCCCCATCTGGAGGTGTTGGATGCCATCAGTGGGAAGGAGCTTTCCTGCCTCGAGGATCTGGAGAACAACCTCAAGCAGCTCCTCAGTTTCTACCGATATTCCCCTCGCATGATGGCTGAGCTGCGATCCACTGCTCCAACACTGTCAGAGGAGACAGAATTCCTAGGAGACATTAGAGCCATTCGATGGATCATCGGAGAACCAAACGTCCTTAACGCACTCATCAAAGATTACCTGGAGGTAGTTTCCCATCTGAAGGAGATCAGCAGCCAAACACAGAGAGCTGACGCTGCAGCCATCGCCCTTACCCTCCTCCAGTTTCTCATGGACTATCAGTCCATGAAGCTCATCTACTTCCTTCTGGACATCATAGCTGTTCTCTCACGATTAGCCTTCACCTTCCAGGGAGAGTACCTGCTGGTGTCACAGGTGGAAGCCAAGATAGAGGAGGCCATTCTGGAGATTGGCCAGTTGGTGGATTGCCCTGGAGAATATCTGCAGGAGTTTGAGGAAAATTTCCGTGAAAGTTTCAACGGCGTTGCTCTGAAGAACCTGCGCGTTGCAGAGTCCAAGTTTCAGTCCATCCGAGAGAAAATTTGCAACAGGAGCCAGGGCATCCTGTCTCAGAGGTTGGACCTGCAGAGCCGCTCGTTTGCCAAAGCCTGCAAGGTCCTGGACTTGTCCACCTGGCCTCACAACCGAGAGGAGCTACAAGCTTATGGGGAGGAAGAAATCCAGATTATATTCAACCATCTGGATTCCATTCCCTCTGGGGGGCATGAGGGCTCCCATGCCAGGACGGAGGCGAGGGGCAGCCTGGTAGTGGAATGGAAGGATCTCAAAGCAGACTACTACAGTATGAACGGTTTTAAAGAGGTCATCAGCCACATCTGCAGATATAGGCAGCGCTTTCCTCTGCTGAATCGGATCGTGCAGGTTGTTCGGGTCCTGCCCAGTTCCACAGCCTGCTGCGATAAAGGCAGAGGGTCTCTACAGAAGATGTGTAAGAACAATCGTTCCCGGCTGACTCTGGAGCAGATGAACGACCTGCTGACTGTGGCAGTTAACGGACCGCCCATCGCTAACTTTGATGGGAAGAGAGCGTTGGACAGTTGGTTTGAGGAGAAGTCTGGCAGCAGTTACTCCCTGTCAGCTGAGGTGTTGAACAGGATGTCAGGTGGTGACCAAAAGTCTGTTTTGCACAGCGTTGACGTCAACACAGAGTTCTACCCCGACATTTAATGGGAAAACCCAGTGGAGGAGGGCTACAACAAAATAATACTACAACACTACACTAATACAAGAATGACGCCATTGATTCCCAACCAGGGGCACTTCTGCAGTTTCCAAGGGTTACATGGAAAGATTGTGAAGCTCAGCTATAAAATCAACGCACACATTTTGATGACAGGATTAAACATTTGCATGATGCTGATCTTTAGTATAGTTATTGTCACAATAACATACCAACAGTGGTGGAAATAGTACTCAATAATACTATTACCACACTGTGAAATTACTCCACTACAAGTAAAAATCCTGCATTCAAAACTCACTTAAGTAAAAGTACTTGTTATCGCACTGGCCCCTCTCAGATTGTTTTATATATTCCAAATATATTTTTGGATTATTGTCATTGATGCATTTATGTAAGCATCATTTTAATTTTGTCAAGGTAGGGGTCATTTAATATACTGTCATGAGCTTCTTTTTTTTTATTCGATACATTTCTCATGTTTTTATGTTAAAACGTGAAAATTAACTAAAGCCTAAAGTCTGCTGAATGTAGTTGAGTAAAACTACAATTTTTGCCTCAAAATGTAATGAAGTAAAAGTATAAAGTTAAAGTAAAATGGAAATTACTTATTTGGTACTTGAGTAAATATATTTAGTCACATTCCACCACTGCATACCAAATATGGTATGCTATCTGCACAACACAGCCCCAGTTTTCTGACAATCTGAGTAAATTAATTTAAACTGCAGAGAGGTTAATGAGAGAAAAGTCTGCGGGGTTGCACAGGGCAAAAAAAAGGTTGGGAACCACAGAACTACAAAAACAGACATAAAATAACCACAGAGATGCAAAATGACAACAAATACACAAGACAGTGATGCAAAACAACAATAAAGGGACATAAATCAATTACAAAGAGACACAATACAAAGTTAAATCGAGGCCAAGCAACCACAGTAAGACTCAAAAGAGCCACAATAAGATGCAAAATGACGTTAGAGACACAGAACAGCTTCAAAGAACACAGAGATGCAGCTGTGGCTAAAATGGCTACAAAGAAACTGAAAGTGACAACAAAGACGCAAAAGACACCCAAGAGACGCAAAACAACCACAGATGCAAAATGACTGGGACACAAAGACAGCTATGAAGAGACAAAACAACAATAACAACAAGACTTAAAGCAACCATAGAGATGCAAAGGGACTGAAGAGACAAAAACTACAAAGAGACACAAAATGACCATAGGGATGCAGTATGGCCACAAAGAGACAAAGTACTACAAAGATACAAAACAACCACAGATATAAAATGACTGGAGACACAAAACAGCTACAAAGAGACATAAAACAACCACAACAAGACACAAAATAATCACAAAAGTGCAAGATGACTGAAGAGAAACAAAAAAGCTACAGAGACACAAAAAAGTTATGGAGATGCAAAGCAAAAAACAAACAACCACAAAGAGACATAAAACAACCACAAGAAAGTACAAACTTCTTCGCAGCTGTTGTTGTTTTGCTGTTTTTTGTGAGTGCCCAGAGGCCCACTGGCTCATAATCCGTCCATGTTCAGCTGTTTTTTGTGCTGAAATCTTGCTACTCCGACTGACTGACTTCATTCACTGATGGACATTGTCAAACTGAGGGCTACTGAGTGGCCCTGCACTTGTTTTATACGTTTAATAATGATGCACTTGTTGCCAGAATAAAAGTCAGTTATATGTGGGAAACAGTGAGTTAGTGTCAAACGAAACGTCCATTGAGCCGCTCTCTGCTTTAGCTTATCTGCCAATGGGATCTTCAGTCTTGTAGTGCCTGACAGAAATGAAACAGCTCGAGTGTAAGGATGTATAAAGGCTTTATATTTCTATTAGAAATGCTTCACACTGTATATATTGTATAGACTGTATATATTGTAAATGCTTTTGAGCCTGTTTTTAAGGAGAGTATTTTTCTCTTGAATTTGATGATTGTGCCATAATGATCGAATGCAAGAACCGAAAGAAAAAGGTGCTATTCTGCTATGCCATACTGTACTTTGCCATATTTGTTAAGATGTTTACTGCTGCAAGTTATATATTTGAAACGTCCTTTTTTTCACTGATGCATCGGCTTTATGTTTGGGTGTTTGCAGCTGAAAGCTCAGGCTTAAAATAATTCAAATACGTTTTTAAAACTGCATGATGATACTAAACTGTTGATTTTTATCACACACGTAAGTAGTTATTTTATTATATTAAGACGCCTGTACTTAAAGTAAGATGGTGGGAATACAGGGAGCTGAAACAGGCGACCTGAGCAGGCTGACAGGCACTTTTGCTTTCTCTTTTGTAAAATTTGTGTTCGTTAGTTCAAGAAAAAGTGAGACATTTTAGGAAATACGCTTATTTGCTCTCTGGCAGAGAGTTTAATGAGAAAATGTGTATCCATGCTATGCCATGTCATTTGGACAGTCATTACATGCAGTTCTTTTCCAGAAGTAAAAATACTAATACAGCAGAGCAAAAATATGTTAGAAGTAAAATTCCTGCATTTAAAATCTTACAAAAGTATCAACTTCAAATGTGCTTAAATAATAATAAGTAAAAGTACTCATTATGAAGAATAGTATACATTACATTATTGAATTACAATGATTAAGGCATTAATGTGTTCATCACTTTAATGTTGCAGCTGGTAAAGGTGGAGCGAATTTTAATTACTTAATACACTGCTGGGTAGTTATTCAATTTTGTATTATTAAATATGAATTAACAAAATAACCATTCAGAAGCTTAAAGATAAATTTAGTGGATTAAAAACTACAATATCTCTTTGTAATGTAATATATAAAGTGTCACAAATTGGAAATACTCAACCAAAATACAAATATCTTGAGAAATTTTAACATTTGACCACTGAAATCTTCCCTTCATGAAAGGTATACTGTTATTTTTTTGTTGTAACCATTTTGGAGTGAGCTGAATTTACAGAAATATTCCCGTTTCTTATTTTGATGACATGGCATGAATGTTGCGTTAGCATTAGCTTAGCATAAACACTGGAAGCAGGGGGAGCCAGCGAGCCTGTTTTACACCAAAGCTCCAAAAAAGCCACGAAACTTGCTTCTCTATTTGTTCATAAATAGAAATGTAAAAATAGCGGTTTGGGCGTTTTACAGTGAGTTACAGTGTTTCGTTCCAGTCTTAATGCTAAGCTAAGCTAATTGCCACAGAGCTCCAGCTCCACTCTTATCAAACTTTCAGCAATAAGTGTATTTTTCTAAATTGCCAAACTATTTCTTATTGTTTGCTGTATGATTGGCTCTGAGCTATTTAATTTCACTGAAATATAAAACCTGTATGCCTTTGTTTTTATTTACATATAGTGCATGTCGGTATCGTATGCATGCAGTTATTACTGTATAAACCTGTTTTTTAAAAGCATAATGTTTGTATGCAGGATTCGGCCTGAGCTGTTTCAGTTTATCCGACTGATGCTGGATGATAGTTTGAGTGTTTTTCTGCAGCACGAAGCTCATCAGAGCAGAAACAGACAGTTGTTTATGATCACATTTCATTTGAATCCAAAAACATTTGACTTAAGAATGCAGATATTTTGTGCTAATGCCTTATACTGTATGTGTTTTAACGGTTGTTCATCTTTATACCGACGTCTGGCTGATTGTAATCTGACTCCAGAGCTTTGTTGATGTTTGATGTTTGCTGAACTGTGAGATTTTTCACTGCTGGAGTTGGATATGATTTTTGGTTACAGATGAATCAAAAGAAAATTAGTGGTTACTTGATTTCTCTGTTCACTGTTTTCTGTTTTAAATGCTTTAAAAAAAATACACTTTAAAAGACATTTGATCTGGAGTAGTTTTATCAGTTGAATGGATGCTGTTGCTGTTGTCAGGTGAACTTTTGGTGACAGAAAGCAGCGTTTTGTCTCTGCTGAGGAGTTTATCATCTTTCAACTTTAAGATAAAATAAATCAGGTTGACACTTTATTGATTAGCAGAGGGGAAATTCAGCTAAATAGAGGAGGAAAATACAACTAGAACCACAAGGTCAAATAGAAACTATATAAGAGTATGATGGAGAATTAGGGCCACATTTAGAAAAAACAACATTAATTGCGAGATTAAAGTCGTAAATATTGAATTAATTATGAGAATAAAGTCAGATATTTAATTAATTATGAAAATATGGTCGAAAATAATGAATTCATTACAAGAATAAAGTTGAAAATAATTAATTAACTGTCGTACAAGAGCAACATGATGTTATAAGATAATTTATCTGAAAACCATCCAACAATGAAGTGACAAAACTTTAACTTAAAGCATATTTTTCACTGCTGTTTGCAGAGCATTTGCTCAGATATTCATTCATTTTTACAACCCATACAACATAACATAACGTTGTGTTGTATGAGTTGTAAAAACTTGTCACTCAAATAATGAACAGAGGGATGGATCAGGATCCAGTTAAGCTATAAAACGAGTCTTCAATTAGAAAAAAAAGTTTGGTATTAGATCAGTCGTAATAATTTAGTTTAACTATTTAACATTGTTTAAAAGTCTACAGGTTTTCAACAGCACAATATGAACAGATCAGGGAGTTTTAGTATTTATATCAAAAATATATGATTGTTATGCAACAGGAAAATATTACACTTTGTCTTACATTTTGGAGATAGTCACGCTGAGTTTGTTTTTTAACTACAGGTACCATAATGCTTTGGGTGATATAAACAGGAAGTATGATTGATTGTTCCAGTTAGGTGCGGCCCCGTTATTTATTTATTTTTAGGCATGTTTAGTCCACATTGAATGTGTGTCGAGTAAGCTCCTGTTTGCAGTGTTTTACGCGAAGGTAAAGACAACTCTCACTTGATTGTGATACTTGATTTGGATACTGAAGAAGACTTTAAAACTGTATCATTTTCAGGCAAGTTCTGAAGTTAAAAGTCGCGACTTTTTTCTGATTTCTGATCAGATTTTGTTGTCGTATACTCATGTTAATGTTATCAACGGGGAGTGTAAATTATACTTAATCTTAAAATATGTTTTCGCAGTCTGTGTGTTTGGGTTTTACTGAGTTATGACTATTAGAAGAAGTTGGTTAAGTGCGTGTGTCGAATGTAACAAACAAGGAGCCCAGCAGGAGGTGAAGGGAGTTAGACCCCAGCTGGGTTAAAGGTCAAAGATCAGGCGAGGGGAGGCTGTTAATGGAGAATCCCTCCAGTTTATAAAGTTATTGAGTGTGTAAGGAAGTGTTTGTCTCCTGGAGACTGAGTGTGAAAAGATAAAACTGTCGCCTGCCAAGTCGAGTCCCCGCCTGGACTCTGGTCTTTAGAAAAAGGAAGGAAATGTGTTCACTAGAGTTTGTGGATCAACAAGCACGAACAAAAGAGGGCAGGAAGAGATCTGACACCCCATAATACTCTGAATATTTTCTTGCATTTGGAGCCCAAACTGCTTTTTTCCCCCCCAGATTGACATTTACAACCGCTCAGCAGAGATCTTCTTCTGCTGCCATCACAGTCTGTCAGAAAGTGAATGGACGTTGGTTGAGGGTGAAACTGTGACCGCTTTGTCTGCTCAGTGTTGACGGATGAAATGACCTTTGTCTGCAGGCGTCTGTTAACTTGTTGTTAACCAGAATCTGCAGCTGCCCGGAGTCTGACATCACCTGCTGCACGAACACTTCATTCACACTTTACTTGTGCATATATATATATATACAGATTTATACACACTTTTAATCCCCCTCTTTTTTCCCAGTGAAATATATAGAAATTGCATGAAATCAATATAATGGAACACAAATGTGTACAATAAAATAGGGATAAATGCATTTTAATATTATAAAAGATCAAAGAATGCTTTAAAAAAAAAAACATATATTAGCCTTTTTTAAGTAAAGTAAAGTTTATTATTGCATTAAGCCTTCAGAATGTAATTTCCATTCATCATCAGTGCTTCTTGAATTTGCAGCTAAACTCTTTTCTTTCCCATCACAGCTGAACTTCCTGATTCCTGATTCCTGATTCCGGAAATCCATCCAGTCAAACCAGCATCTGAAGTCTTCATTCAGTTGTGGTGAGTTCAGTGTGAAAATTTACACACATAACACATATTTTATCATAAACATCATTACTCTCTGTGGCTTCATGTATACAGTCAAAGAGGAAGTATTCAGTCACTAAACTCATGTAAAAGTCGTAATATCACAATGAAAAAAGTACTCAAAGGTCCTGCACTCAAAACCTACATACTCTTCCTTGAAGTATTATTTTGTATTGCTTATTTGTGATCAAAACAAACTTTCTCAGTTGGTGGAAACAACCTTTGGACTCATTTCTATGTAAATGACTCATGGCAGTTTTAAACCTTTTTAAACAGTTTTTAAACAGTTTGAAACAGTGTGCTTGTAGCTAAAGTTACCATAAAGATTTAGTCTGATAACATCAATAAACGACCAGCAAACACCACAACACAAAGTCCAACAACAACAAATTGTTAATACATTGTGATTTTAGCTGGCTAATGCTAGCTAACGTTAGCTTGCTTGCTAAAACGGACAAATTGCTAGCTAGCTATGAACAGCAAAATGCTGCCTGCTAATTCATCCAGACTCCTGGAGCTGATCTGGGGCTAAATTAACCGACTATCGTGCTGTTTGTGAATCAGTTTGTCAGATAAAGTTACAAAGCAACTAACGCCAGATACATGCAGTGTAGCTAAGGTGCGACTAGCTGGCTAACGTTAGCCTGCTCGCTAATGTTATTGCTAGCACTATAGGGGAATATGTCAGTTGGCTATCTTGCCAAATTAGTTCACAAGCTAACAAGCTAAGCCATTTGAAATACTTTATTCATAAATACCTACTTTAATACTTTATTATTTTTACCCAGAGGCAGAACGAAACCATAAAACTTAAGAGAAACAGAATCTTTAATTTTCTCTCGGTGTGTTGGAAATAAATTTGTTGGAAATGAAAAATGTATTTGAGCAGAAATGGATCAACAACAATGGAAGAAGCTACTCTGAAACTTTTACCTGACATATTTAACTTTTGCTTTAAGTGCAGAAAATTGAATCCTTATGGCACCAAAAGGCGTCCTGACGGAGAATTAGGCTAAAGGGGACAGGAAAACAAACCATAGTGTCAATATCGGCCTCCATTTGTTGGCTGTGTGTTTATCACATTCATTCTTCTCTGTTTACGTCTTTTGAAAGTGAAGTAGTTTAAATAAGAAACGAATGTTTGGACAAAAAAAAGGCGCCCATGCAGCTTCAGACAGCAGCTGGATGCAGATACAGTCGCTCCTCTGTGTGCAGCAGCTGACCGTGCCGTCTGTCACACCCTGGGACTGATACATGACAAACACATCCATCCCAACCAAACCCCAGCAGAGAAAAGTCTGTTTTTATCTGTGTCATCACACTCACAGGCTGTGGCTCTGTGGCAAAACGCTGAGAAAGTCTATGAAGCACACAACCTTCTGCACAAAGATCATTTAAGATTAGATTTATTTCATTAGCTTAAATATCTTTACAGTTCATCCCCTGCAACAAAAAATAAAAAAGCGTCACACATTTCTAAATAAAGTAAAAACGACCTAAAAAAACGACCTATAAAACTCAAAACAACCTACAAAAACTGCTTCCGGTGTGTTTTTGCATTCGTTATTATCTTTGTTCAGCACAAACTAAACAAACAAACACTCCTTATTTTGTCAGTTTTGCCGAGAATAAATCTGCCAGGAGGAATAATGGCACTGTAGCTATAAAAAAAAAAATATTGTGTCAACATAATTTATGAAATAAAGTTCTGCTTTTATAAATAAAACATGCTCCACAGAACTGACAAACTACAGACGGTTTTTAAAACTGCTGCATGAGATAAAAGCTGCCTATAAATATACAACAAAGTAAAAATGTTAACAAAGAAATAACAATAAAAGAGATACAATGAAGATCAAGTAAAAGCCAGATTTAAAGGTTAAGATCGTGGTCATTACGTCAGTAAATGTCTCCGGAGCCTCCGAGGCGTCTGGAGCAACAAAAATACTGAAATGCCAATCCAACGCTAGAGTCTCCCACATCAGAGAGGAGGACTCACTGGGCATGGCAGTGGTGGATGGAGTACTTTCATCTTTCACACCCATCACCACCAGGGAAAGCTCCGTGTTATCTTCAGGAGAGGAAATGTGAGACTCAGAGCATCCTGCAGCAAAGGAGGGATAGTTAGCTAATGATAATGAACCTTCCAGGAAAATTTCATGAGCACTACATGTAATGACGTCAACCAGACTTGCTCACTAATTTATAGTTCCTCTAAGTCCAGCTGCTTATTCTGACTCTCTGATTGGTTGCACAGTATGTCTACTTGTATTGCCTGATACCTTGATAAGCAGGAAGTGAGGAGATACTGTAGCGACGGAGCAGTATTTAAAAGTTTGTTCGTGTAATTACTGTCACTCCAGAGTTGGTGGGGGACAAAAGCTGCACACTCTAGCCTTAATAAAATCTGAATTTTAAGAGTTTTTCTTGAATCACGGGGCTTAAAGATTCAAGCAACAAAGAGGTTCTTATTAAGGCAGGTTTATTCACACGTGTACAAAATCACAGCGTGCAAAATATAGTCTGCTTATATAGAGTTGAGTACATAAGTGCAGGCATATTATGAAACTTTGTGCCAAATAAATACCCAATTAGGATACCAGATGTTAGTTTTGCCTCCCTGAAAAGGAAAAGTGAAGCACAGTGTAAGATAAATATCTTAAAGTTAAGATGAAACTATTACCACACTAATACAAAACACAAAACAATAGAAAACTAATGAAATGTGTCCAGTTCATTGAAAGATCTGAATTAGGTTAATGGGGCTCAGAGACGTACTGATCACAATGCAACATAAAGATAATAATCACCATGTACATCACTATATGGAGGAGATATAATGTGACTATAGAAGACCTTTAAATAGATGAAAAGCAGCATACATAAACACAGTGTACTGCAGTCATAATAAAGCCTCAGTGAGGCGTCGGCCAAGTGATTGTTGGAGCAGGAGGAGGAGGAGGACGTTTGGCCAGACAGGGAGTCTTTGTGGTCCGCTGGACAAAGAGCCGTTCTCAGTTTGCTGCCGCCTGCCTCACAGGGTCACAGTGGAGCGCATCGGACACCAAACCCAGCCGGACTCCGACCTGACTCCTTCTCCCGCGTCGTGGTTTTATTCCTGGTCTGCAGGGAGACGACATGAAGCGCTGCCTCGGATTATTCCTGCTGCTCTGTTGTGGGATGCTTCATCTGGGTGAGTCAGCAGACGCATTAAGATAAGATAAGATCGGATGCATAAACTGCATACATTCACTTATACAGATATGTCCTTTGTGGATAATTGCACTGGATAATTGTGATGCACAGCATTGTTTATTAACAAAAATATACAGTATAAATATAAGTGCACCCTCCTCCCTATTTAGCAATTGGTACAAGTATTTAAATGTTGTATAATATAGATAGTTATATAAATGTAAATAAAAGACTGTAGTCACACAATCCTGACATATTTGAAGGAGAAAAACACAATAAAACTAACAGGTTATTTCCACTGTGGTCCTCTTAGGAAAAGAAGAAGAGCACAGATGGAAAAACATTTGAATTACGTTTTGTTTTTGCTTTGTAGTTTTTAAATTTATCTCATAAAAAAATGATACATCATGTTATTGCTTATATGGTACATTGAACTTGGGTTGTTAAATAATTGTAGTGCAGTAAAAAGTACAATAATACCCTCTGAGATGAAGTGCAGTAGAAGTATAAAGTAGCAGAAAATGCAAATGGAAGTACAAGCAGCTCATAATACAGTTCAGCGCCTGAGTAAATGTCCTGTTCCTCCCCCTCTGAACATAACAGACTTGTGGTTATTGAGTGTTTATCTGTCATCGCTTTACCAAACTCCTCTCAGTCTGTTGCTGAGAACTGCAGCAGTGTATTAAAATATATGTTTGCTTATGGAACATTTGAATGAAAAAGGAATACAATTGTTGCATAAATATGATAATCATCAGAACCTGAATACAAATCTGACTTTGTTTATTTTTAAGTAGTTATTCTTCTGAGGAAATGTATATTTTGAAAGCATATCAGGTCTAAATGTGTTATTTCTTATTCATCCGAAATAATTACCATTTTTTGTCTAACATATACCTAAACAAAACGTTCAGGACATTGTTGTTATTTTGATTCTAAAAAAGGCTAAGCATTCAACATATAGTGAGTCATAGGAGTGCCATAAAAGAGAATCTATTTGTAAATTAGACATGGAAATATATTGAAATATAAATAGCAATAAGTAAATATAAGAGATAAGTACATTTTAAAATAATGGAAAAGTAGTTAAAATAAAAAGTTAATATAAAATGAATGAACATAGTAAATAAATCTAGAAATAATTCATTATAATAATTAATTAAATAATTAAATAATTCATTTATTTTATACATTTATTTATTTTTTTAATAAAACACTATTTTTTTATTTGCATTTATTTTGTCTTATTTAAAAAAACATTTTTATAAATTTAATTTAATTTATTTTTATTTTAACTTTTTCTTATTATTTTTAGCCCTATTGCTTTTGCTTTTTTTTGCTTTGTTTTTTTTCAGGTTTATTTTCTGATGTTTTTACAGATCAAGGATTAGATCAGATTAAGAATCATAAGAATCATTTGTGTAATTACTCTCACTGCCAGAGGGGGGAGACAATTTTAGTAAATAAATATGAAATAAATAATCAAATTATTATGCTGTGGAAAATATAGAAATTAACCAATATGTGAGAAATAATAAGATAATTATTTAAACTCAACTAGTTACCATAAAGTTGTTATCTAATCCTTATTCTAATTATTATTATTATTATTATTATCATAATAATAATAACATTTATTTAAAAATAGACTTTTTCAAATGTCAGATTTGATTTTATCACCTTTTTTTGCCATCTCACTTTTCAATATTTGGATCAATTCCTCTAGAAACAAAACATTACACTGAAGAAAGAAATGATCTTTGGACTCACACAGGAATTCAAGCTGCTCTTATCAAATGTTCACTTTTCAGTGGGATTTTTTTTCCCATTTATGACTTTATGCACTATTTTTTAAGACATTTAAGACAATAAAATGCCTTGAAATATTTTTTGTTAGTTGCCATAATTAGGTTGTTGTGGTTTGACTTTTTTCACTCCATTGTCTCATGTTTCTATTTATAGCTTAAATAAAATAGTTAAATAATCTTTCTTCTTCTTCAGGTTCTGGACTTCGCTGCTACAAGTGCTCTGATTACACGGGACGCTGTCAGAATGTGCAGGAGTGCACGTATGAAGACTCCTGCATATCTTTGAGTGAGAGAGGTGAGCTACTGAAGTACTTTAACTTAAAACTCAGGTATTTATGCCACTGTGTGTTCAATTTATTTGTGAGACCTTTTACCCTGGGAGAAGTAGTAATACCATGCATTAAAGGTACTCAATATCAAGGAAATGTTTTAGCATAAAAATGAACTGACGTCATTTCTTCTGTTAATCAACTAATCATTTATAGGAATATATAAAAACAATTAAAAATGGATAGAAAAAAAAGTCTTATTTGCTCATGACGGAACAGATGTTTTCCTATTGGTTCACGTGAAGAAATATATAAATATATAATAACCAGTAGGAAATATTAGTACACTTACCTGTTCTAACTCTGTATTAAAACCAGTTCACTAAAGTTTTGTTGTGCCCTTTAAAACATTACTGTTATAGCATTTACTTTTTT
>CAFUXE010001049.1:192298-227237 GCA_903364295.1 Serranus cabrilla
GACCAGCTCTGCAGACAGTCCTTACAGAAGCTGTGGCTGCATGACAGGATGACAGGATCTTTAAATATGTCATGACAGACAGTACAGCAGAGATCATCCTCTAATCTTGAAGCCATTTTGTCTCTCAGTGAAGCTGTGAACACAAGCAGGCAGACAGCTCAGCCTCTCCCTGTTCCCTTAAGTTTCACTTTCACTTTGAGTCTTCGTTCTTGAAAATCTCTTGTTCAGTTGGTGGATTCAGCAGCTGGTTGGAGTGTTAGTATTCCATTATTCCCAGTATGCCTTCCTGTAGCAGTCTCTCTTAGTGGAAGTGGTGGTTTTGGCCTGAATGTGAATCGAGTGTCTCAGTGTGTGTCTGTGTCAGTGAGTGTTCCTCGTCTAACTCCTGTTTCCTGGTTCTTTCAGCTGAGTCAAGGGGCGGACCTTTATCATTGCAGTTTGTCAGTCTTATTCAAATCTGGTTGATAATTTGCTAAGAACACACACATTTTTTGTTGCCATGAGCAGAGTTGGGAGGATTTGTTTAAAGGACACATTTCACTACAGATGACTAAAATACAGTAATTGTAAGCACTTGTTTGAATCAAACTGTAACCCTCTAGAGTCCCTAAAACAAAGGTGCATTACTCCTTTGTGCCATCACAACATAAAAAGAATGCAACTTCATGCCCTGCCATCCACTTCCCTCTAAGTACTGGATTTAAACTCCAATATATTTAGTATACAAATATAGAACTAGATATTATCCTCATTTTACCTCTTATATGTTAAATATGCAACCTCTGTTTACATTTGCAACATTTAAAATTCTTTAAAATGTTGATCTTTTATGTTAAAGTGAAAAAATATATAGGTGAGGTTGTGCTGAAAAAAATGATACCAACATGGCATAATAAACAAGACTTAATAGACTAACAATGTCTTATTGGATATTATTAGTCTATGATGGACTCAGACTTTCAACAGACACAACATGAGACAAAATATAAAAAAATAAATTTATTACATATCACATAAATAACTTCATGAATTTAAGGATTATTATCACTATATCGATATGAACGAAGAAAAACAAAATATCATGAGCTATAGGATGTAAACCAACACAGGCTTTATGTGACTTATACTATATGACAAAAGGCTTTATATGGCTTACGTACAGTATATTAAACTATGTAAACACTGGGTTTTGTGTGGGATAAAGAGAAGAAACATGACACTAACAAGAGAAGCACTTTCACTCTGGAAGTGCTGTTAATGGACACTACTGTTCACTAATGGACGAGCAGCATCGTTATACACACTGTGAATCAGCTCCCGGAACAACAAAAAATAACTCTCACTTCACATTTGAAAACCTTTTGAAGTCACTTTGTTAATTTAATCAGCAGTAATGTGCTGCATGTGTCTCACTTTACTGAAAAAGTTTTTTGGGGAAGTTAAAGATGTGGGAACTCCTCAAAGGAAAAGTTATTTAGGGCTTATATCCACTCCGAATCACTGACTGTATAAAAGAAGTTGAGGTCTGAATAGTGCCATAAACCTGCATTCTTTCTAATGACCAGCAGGGGGCGACTCCATCAGTTGCAAAAAAAGAAGTCAGATTGAATGGCAGTCTATGAGAATTACCGTAGTGTTTTCTTTTTAAAGTTGTGAGCCTGTGAAGCCCTTTGACTATAATTCGAGGCTCCATTTAACTACATAAACATGAACTTGAATTTGCAGCAGCCGTGGCTATTGGGCTACAGTTAACTGAATACATAACTATTAGAAACATTTTTTCTACATTTCTGAAACTGAAACATTGTGTTTTATTGAGTTTACGGTCAGACTCTCTCCATCTTCCTTTTTTATAACTTGCTTTGCAGTGGAGGCAGTTGCTGGCAATGCTTGGTTTGCAATTTCTTTCCCACCAGTTGAATCAGACTTTCACCATCTAATGCCTGAAAATAGAGCCAATTGGAGTTGCAGAAATCTAGTTTTCTCTCAGATCACTTGAATTACGATATGCTTAAAGGTTATTTTGGGATGCTGGCCCTTTGGCGCAAAAGAAAAACTTTAATTGTACAATTTTTTTTGCCAAATGACCAAAATACAAGTAATATCACCCTGAAACTTACAGATGCACCTTAACCAACAATAACTCCAAATATGGCTCCAAAATGGCGGCCAAAATGCAGAACTTGAGGCTTCAACAAGGTACAGCAGTCCACAAGAGGTTACGGTAAGTGCGTCCACTTCACACGATCTATGGACTGAATGGTGCTGAAGATGCTAAATATAATATAAATACTGTATATAATCCCATATGTAGTAAAACTTTGTTGACTGGTTCTTAGTCGCTCATGTCTCCCAGTGTGTCATCTTCAATCTGTCGTCCAATCACCTCCAGCTGGACCCTCTTCTTCTCCCCTCTCTGCTCCACCTCTTTCTCCGGCTTCTCTGCTTGTGCGTACCAGGGCTGCGGGGCGGCGGAGCTGTCGCAGGCCCGGCCTCCTCTGCGGAAGCCCCCCCTGCCAGCTCGGACCAGCCCCCAGCCCTGCAGGTTGACGGGCTCGGAGCCGCCCGCCTGGTCGCCCCTGGTCTGGTCCAGCTCCTTGGCGCTGAGAGACGACATCCTGACGGGAACCGTGTTGCCGAACTTGGAGTAGTCAACGCAGTAACGGCCGTCCTCCTCCGTCATGATGGAGACGAAGCGCCTCCCCCACAGGATCTCCTCGGGAGTGTAGGAGGTCCGGGCCTGCATGGTGATCCCTGTTGTTTCCACCACACCTAGAAAAAAGAAATTCGCTTCCAGTCTCAGAGTTCTGAATTATAATCTGTGTGAGTGGTATATTTATTGAACATTATGTAATAATATAAAATATGAAAATAGTGTGTTTTGAGTGTTTATCTCCCCTAGTGGCCCAGATTACTTGGTGCAGCTTTATGAACATATAAAAGCTCTTTTTTTAATTTTGAGTTTTTTTTTATTTTGAGTCAACACAAATTTTATTGCCACTAGGTAATTAGGTGAATATACTTTTTGGATCATTTACAGTGACTTCTGTGAAATTCTCTGTTTTCATTTATATTTAGAAAGTACTCTATTTATTAATGATTCATTATTTTTTTATTATTTTTATTATTTTATTTAATTTTAATAAATAAAATCAACAACACTATTTGCTATTATTTGGTTTATTTTATGCAAAGCTAAAGAAAAACGGATGTTTCGTGATCTGATTTTGATTGATAAGTTAAGAAACAATTTTAAAAATTGTTTCTGAATAATTTTCTGTCTTTCAACGAATCCATTAATGACTCAACTTTTCACCACTGCAGTACAACCTACTGACTAAACCATCACAAGAATATAAAAATAGAAAATGTTTGGACCTGAAAAGTGATGAAAATTAGAAAAATAAACCTAATAAAAACAATGAAGATTTGGAAGCATGAGCACTTTCCAACTTAGATTAAAAAGTACTATGCATGTAATTATTTCATTAACTGGGTAGAGGTCTGCGTGGTTTCTCACCCTCCAGGATGACGATGATCTCCAGGTCCTCGGAGGCCAGCGACTGGGCGGACAGCTCGTACAGAGGACTCCCCCTCTCCATGGTGTGGCTGATGATCAGAGGAGAAACCAGGAAGATGCCGTTACTCCTCAGCGGGTTCTCCACCTGGATGTCCAGCTGGCACACCGGGATCACCTCGCCCTCCGCCGTCACCGTCCTGCGGATCACCTGCAGGGAAATGTAATGATTTAATGATTGTGTCTTTGTGATGTAATTTTGGTACTTTGCATTCACTCTGTATCTATTTGTGGTTGTTTTGTGACTCAGTGTGGATATTTTGAGTCTCTTTCAGAAACATCCTGCCTCTCTGTTTCGCCTCTTGCTTGCGAAACTGCAGCTGGACCCGAGTATTTAGTTTAATACTGGAACTGAAGAGAGGCTCTCTGAGTGAAACTACAGCAAAATAACACTAAAAACTACGACACCATCAAAGAAAAAGGGAGACGCAGGTTCTGTTTTTTTTTTAAAGCAGCTGTTCTGCTGTCAGGCGGATTTAAAAAGCTTTACTGCTGATGCAGCTGAAAGAATGATGGAAAGAATCGATAAAAACTAATATTGGATTGGATTGAGAGATATTATTTAAACATCCTGATCGGATCAGGAGAAACATCACAGTGAGGGCATCCACTCTCTAAGCTGAGCTCCGGGACTTTCCATTAAGAACTGTCAATAGCAGTCACTGAGCTCGTGTTGTGAGACTCGCCTGCAGCTGGATGGTTGCAGAGATGATCATACTCTTCCTCAGGTCTCCCACTCTGAACATGAAGGTCGGCCGGCCGTTTCGAGGAGCGATGACAGCGTTCCTGGAGAAGATGAGCGTCTCTGCTCGGCGGTTGGCCTGCGCCGTCTTCATGAACACGCAGCCGAGCATCACGGCGTTGATGATCAGCCCCAGAATGTTCTGGACGATCAACACGGTGATGGCCAGAGGACACTCCTCCGTCACCATCCTGCCTCCGAAACCGATGGTCACCTGCAGCAGACGGGACCTCAGCGTTCACACCTCAACCACAGACAAACTGCACCTGAACCGGTCGCACAAACAGGAGCTCTCACCTGGACTTCGATGGAGAAGAGGAAGGCTGAGGTGAAGGAGTGGATGGCGGTGACGCAGGGAATGGGGCCCGGCTCGCCATTGGGGTCGCGGGGCTCCAGGTCTCCGTGAGCGAAGGCCACAAGCCACCAGATCATAGCGAACAGCATCCAGGAGCAGAGGAAGGCCGAGGTGAAGATGAGCAGGGAGTGCTGCCACTTCAGGTCCACCATGGTGGTGAAAACATCCTGCAGGAAGCGACCCTGAGACACACGGAGAAGAGAAGGTGAGCAAAAATAAGCTTGAATCTTGAATTTAACAGCTCAAAGTATGTGGGAATCATTTTGAAAATTAGGATTTCAAAAGTTAAAAGAAGCTACAACTATTTTTGTTTCATGGTAATTTACCGAAACTTGTTTCTGAATATTTTTCAATCAGTAAATCTATTATTGACTAGTCTTTTCAGCACCTTTCAGCAGTAAATTATGCTGACTCACACCATCACTAGATTATCATAAAAATAGAAAATGTTTGTATCATTCACAGTAAGTTCTGGGAATTGTACTGTTTCCTTTTTTAAATATCATTTTTTTCATTATTTATACAAAATAATTATATTTGTATTTCATATTATATTTATTCATTATAATTAATTATCTTTTAATTATTAACAGCCCTTTTTAATACATTGATTAAAACATTTATATTTATTTTAATTTTATATTTTTTAACTTTTTCTAAATCCTGTTGCATTAATTACTGAGGAAACTATTACAAAACCTGCCTCCTAGAGAGAAGGACACTGTATGTTCCTCCTTGTTTGTTCATCTCTCTCCGTTTATGTTTTTGAATGTTTCCTCATCATTTGTTTTCCCTCTCCTCTACCTGCTCCCTGATGTTCTTGTGGGCCACATTGCAGGATCCGCTCTTGGTGATGAAGCGGGCTCTCTGAGATCTGGATCTGCTGCGGTTCGGCTGGTTCTGGTCCTCCGCCAGCCGGGTCAGCAGGAAGCCGTCTGGCAGGAGGCCCTTCCTGGCCAACATGGTGCTGCACACACACACACACACACACATAAACACACATGTAGATTCACGGATGTGGTGGAAACACAGATTTACATGTATAAAGTTTGTTTATTTGAATTATTTTAATAATAAACTGATTTATAATGATGTGTTAGACTATTGCTTAATTTATGCTTTAAAAAAGTGCTGTTGTGGCATCATAACTTTGTAAAAAAAAAACTGAAGAAAAAACACATTTAAACTGTGAATACACATGGAATATGCTTCATGTAAAAGACATTTATTCTGTTATTAAGCTGTTATTAATCTATTAAATCAGACTCCATGTCAGCACTCCACACATATTCCAGGTGATATTACTGTATGTGGTACATTTTGGGTTTAACCTTGTTTTCCAAATAGTTTCAGAGAAATTTCAGCTTTCATCAGGAGGCCCGTTGAAGTGCCACAGTCTGCTGCTTTAAAAGCTTCAACACATTCATCACTGTTCATGTCATGGATGCTCCTGGATCATGTGATATGTTCTTACTTTAACATGTGAGCAGCTGCATTTAGATTATAGTGAATTATTCATAGACTGATGAGTGCAGGTTAATATCATCTTCAATACACAACGTGGAGACTTAAAGCTGCTTTTTGCACCTGATTTTAGTGAATTTGTTATTTTAATATTTTACATTATCAACAGGACTACATGGAAAGCTGAACTGTAAACATATACAGTAGCAAACTTAACTATCTTAATATACAAATTCTCAAAAACAATATAAAGAAACATCATAAAAGATATATTGAAAAAGATGTATGTCTGAATAGGAGAAGGAGGAAGTATACACTTATATCGTCACACCATTTTCCTATAACTCATTTGTACTTCAGAGCTACAATGATTATAAACAACGTGTTAATATAGTTTTGGGTAATCCTATCCCTTTAGTTATTGAGACATTGTTTTTAGACATTTAGAGGATAATTTATTTACCTTTGAGAGTGTGAACCAAGACTTAAATAAAAGGGCGTTTGTGTTTTTTTTTAAATGTATGTTAATCCAGTAGACATTAGAGTATTCACAAATATATTACAGACTATCGATTTAACCTAATAGAAGTTCAAAATGCATACATACATATTCTGTATTAAATTCTACAGACACGGATCGAGGACCGGAGCCGGTGACATTATCGATATTTTAATCATAATAATATAGAAATCATCGGCCTTATGTAAACATTAAGAGCCATTAAGAAAAATACATTAATACTAAATACCATAGACAGGACTACCAGCAGGAAAATGTAAATATCCAGATCGTTTACTAAGGTTGGTCAACATCAGTTGTATTTTCAGTTTCAGCGGGATGAACGTGAGTGTGAATAAACAGTAAAGTTACCTGTTGAGGAAACAGCAGCTCCAAATAGCTGATTTATCGAGTTTATTCACGTCGACGTGCAACACAACACGAACTCCATCATTTATTTCTGCTTCAGGTTCTTCAAACAACCTCAACAGCAGGACCTGTTGTCAAGGTAATACACGAGGCACCATTTCCGGTCACTGCCTTCAAAATAAAACACTACAACACACCCTTTAAACATAACCTTTTAATTCTTATGAAAGATGTAATGCGCGACAGTCACACACGCACACAAAATAAATTGTTTAATTTAATGTAATTTAGTTTAAACCCAAAAGATAATGTTTATTGCAAACACATATTTAGGCTTAAAAAATACAAATCTAGTAGAAAGCGGGATTTTCTGTGTTAATATCTGTTATTTTATTTTATTTTATTTTATTCTATTTTATTTACACTCCTTTTCTTTCAGATTCAAACGATATAAAATAAAAGTCACTTGGCAAATAAAATCAATATCCGTCCTAGCTCTAATTCAAAACAAATTTAAAAAGAAGATATGTAATATAACAAGCAGATATTGATCACAAATAATGTACAGTGATATTATGTGACATGTGGAAATATGTTTCAGAGCTTTTTACAGGTTAATGGTTTAAAAGCATTTCCATCAAATCTTTTAATTGTGAAATACTTGTACTCTGTTCCGGTATTATGTAATCTGGATGGTTGATTTTGACGAAGCTTCTCGTGCTGCAGGATGCTGAGCAGGTTCACATTGCAGAGGCTTCCTGCTAACTGTAGAGGGCAAGAGAGGCGTGTTTACTTAAAATTATACTTGAAATACTATGAAAAAATATTTTAAAGGACTTGCAACCCTCCATTTGCATTTTAAAAATTGTTACTATTCATTATATTTTCATTTGTATTTGGTTCGTAGAAATAATAATAATTCTTACTAGTATTATTATGTTTTTTATTAAACAATCAAAAGGCCACATACAGAGAATACATCATCGGGCACAAACGAATTAAACAAAAAAAATAAAATAAACCCCATAATATCCGCCTACAGGAGGCAGAAGAGCCAATAATATAGAGAAGAAGAAAAATAGTTTCCGGTGTGCCCCGGATGTTTTGGATGGAGGGGCGGACTGACGGCGAGGAAAAATGGCGATCCAAGTGTCGAACACGTACAGAAGTAATGTGTTTTAAATACAGTTTCTGATGTTTAACATAATATTTTACCTTATGAACACAATTACAGTTATCTGGTTGCACATTCCATGTGTTACGTTGCTGTTGTTTTTAGACGGAGAAGCTAACGTTAGCTAATGACGATAGGGAACCGTTGTGTTGTGACAGGCATTTAAAAAAACAAAACAATAAATACTAAAAGTACTAATATCACACGATAGTAAAACTTCATTACATGTTAATGTCCTGCATTCAGTATTTATTAGGCACAAAATTCACTTAGAATTATTAAATAATTTGCTCATTATGCAGAATAAACACTTTCAAAATAAAGAGGTAGTACTTAGATATTGTACTTCAGTAAAAGTATTGGATGTACTTAGTTACTTTCCACCGGTGTGTGATTTTATCATTTTTTATATTTGTTATCGTGAGATCATACATTCACAAAAGTGGAAGAAATACTTTTGCTTAAGTAAAAGAATTTATACAACTACTTGAGTAAATGTACTTAGTTATACTTAGTTACTATCTACCAGTGTGGGATTTGATCACCTTTTATATTTTCCTGATTACGATGAGTTATGTGTTTCTGTAGTGACAGACAGAGACATCAGACTGATGATACAGCTTCGTGCCACCAATGCTGCCATCTTCACTGGGAGGAAGAACTCTGCCATGAGAGGCTGGAGGTCAGTGTGGTTTCAGACTCAGACACTGTATCCGATCTACAGCACTGATGATGTACTCTCTGCTCTCCTGCAGGGCAATCAGAAAAGAGATGGGGCTCCAGGGGATGCTGTCAGCACGGCAGCTGAAGAAGAAGTGGGACAATTTAAAAGACAAGTACAAGGTCCGGGCAGCTTTATTTGTTATGTTTACAATAAGAGTTTATATCAGTGTTTCAAAACCTGCTTAGATTAGGTGTATTGTCTGAATGTGGCTTGCAGACTTCACTCATACACATGTTCTCCATGAGCTGGGACAGCTTGATTGTGGCAAAAAAAAAATCATGATTATTTTGATCAAATAGGATCACAATTATTTATTTTACAATTACTTATTGACTGAAAACCATCATGCATTTATTGAACTTTATTGAAAAAAAACAGTGAATTTTCTTGAATTTAAAATATTATTGTTGTTGCTGTTTACTGTAAAGAATATCCAGAAAAGCATTATATAAATGTAGTTCTTACTATTAATTTCACTGAAAAACAAATGACAGTCAAAAAATAAATGTAAAAAAAAACATATGATAAAATAATAAATAGGATATAATATATACATGTCAATAAATGTCACTAAATGTCACTAAACAATCCAAAAAATACTACTGATGTACTTAAACTCCACAAGCTACCTTTAAATTCTGGCATCATTTTGCTGTGTAGGTGCTGAAGAACCCTCCGGTTGGAATGGAGATGACCCAGCCCAACTCGTGGCGCTGGTTCCACCTGATGGACGAGGCGTTGAGCGGACGCCTGGAAGGGACCGCCACCATCATCCAGCCCTCTCCGCTGGATGAGGATGAGGATGATTATGCCCGCCTTCCCCCGCTCAGTCTTCCCAACACAGGGGCAGCTTATTCCGGACTGACTCTGGAGTGCGTCGGGACGCTGGAGGACGTCCTGGAGCTCAGTGGAATGGAAGGAGGTGCAAAAGTCGAAGCACTGAGCAGAACTGAATCACCTGCAGAGGTTGTTGCAGCCGCAGGAGACAGAGACCATGTGACAAACCCAAATTCTGAGCCAACTTTGATGGAGAGTCAACCTGTGATGAACAAAAACCAGACTTCCAAACTGTACGCCACTTTACTGCCTAACGTCACCACGATCACCAACAAGATGCCTTCCTCCTCCAGAGACACTATCAGCGGGGACACTGTCAGGTGGGATGCTATCAGGGAGAGGGCCGAGGTGGACGAGAAGCTGGTTGAGCTGCAGAGAGAGTGGCAGGCTCTGGAGAGAGAGCAGGCCGAGTTCGACAGAGAGCTGATCGCTTTAGAAAGAGACAGAGAGCTGCTGAACAGAGACATGGCCACTCTGGAGAGAGACAGATCGGTTATAGAGAGAGACAGAGCGAATGTGGAGAGAGACAGAGTGGCTGTGGAGAGAGACAGAGCAGCTGTGGAGAGAGAGAGAGCGGCGGTGGAGAGAGACCGGCTGCTTCTGGATCGAGACCGAGCGTTTCTAGACAGGGACAGAGCCTTTTTAGATAGAGACCGAGTGTTTCTAGAGAGAGCCAGAGAGGATTTAGACAGAGAACGAGTGCTGTTTAGGAGGGAGAGGGTTGTCCTGGAGAGGGAGGGGACGGCTGTGGATGGACACCACGCAGAGGTGACGACAGAGAAAGAAGTCGTCCTGCACACCCGGTTCTACCAGAGCCTGATGGCTGCAGATGTGGATCCAGACCAGCTGGAGACCAGACAGAGACTGGTGTCTTTGTTCCAGAAGCTTGTTGAGAAGCTGTGAGCGGAAGATGTATTGTTCTATGAATTATAGTTAGAGCTCTTGTGATAAAACTTTGGACCTCCGACAAACAGTTTCTGGCAATTCGGTTCTTCCTGTTGCCAACTGCTCTTCATGTGTTAATAAAGACTCTGTGTGGTGTTGAAACTTTACTGTGGAGAAACTTTACTGGGGCTTTTTTGACACTGTGTGATTTTCAGCTGTCATGGTAAAATGCTTTGTCGCCAATCCCAAACGCTTGTCCATGATGTCACTGTGAGAAACCAAATTCTTCCACTGTGACTGCTGTAACAACAAACTACTATAAAACAAACAGACATGAAGTAATAAAGTAAAGTAGTACAACTTTTGTTAATGGTTAATAAATGATTGATTTAAGCTTTTATAGGTCTATTATAGTTATCATTTAATAAGACAATATTGAGTTTGCCAGGTTTTGTTTGTATATCCTCACCCAGCTTCTCCAGGATTAAATTAGAATTATTATACAGATAACTTTATTTTATCAAGAAGAGCTCTCCAATTATTCTCTGTTATCACTACTGGAACAAGGCTGCAATGTAACAATTTACTAACAATATTTAAAACATGATTTATTATCTTATAAAGGAACAGTTCGCCATCAAAATCAAATATAATTTTTTTTCTTATTCTTATTAATCTAGATTGTTGACTTCCTTTAATATACCGTAATGGAGCTTTCTTTTTCTTTCCAGAAATATCCCCTACATAAAGCAGCTCACAATAATAAATGTGGCTAAAGAAAACATTTAAGTAATTAAAATTAATTGTATTTATAAAATAAAATCCCCCGTCAGTAAACTATATATATAAATATATAAAATTGCTGTATAAAATGTTCGATATTTCTGCTGTAATAAATATAAGATTAAATATTTTACGGAGCTGTTTATGTTTACGTCCAGCCCCGCCCTCCACAGCTGTAGGTCACGTGATGGACGGCATTTCCAGGGCGGGGTTATCGAATGCACCCTCCTCTCAGAGCAGAGGAAACGGGGTGCATGCTAGCTCCGGTTAACGGTAACGGGTTTAATTACAGCTAAATGCACTCCAGCAACGATGGAACATGATAACGTTAGTCAACGGAAGTCAGAATCAGCCGAAGCCAACTGGAACCGGTGTCGTCGTGTGGCGGGAAGCCCGGCTCCGTGTCTGTTTGTTGTTTAGGTTAGCTACCGCAGCTAGCTAGTTATCAGTCTGCTTCTTTTTAACGGTTCACCGGGAGTTAGCAGCGGGAGGAGACGTCTAACCACCGCCTGGTCAAAGTTACGGTAAATCAGAACCGGCACTCCCTCACATGATGGACGAAAGAGCGCTGCTGTGGGAGAAACGGGGCCGGTAAAGCTGCAGGATGCGCTAGCGGATGTAGTTAGTTAGCATCAGGCCTGAGTACCAGCATACTTCCACCCTTCCTTGTGCCCTTGCTTCCTTCCCTGCCGTGCTCCCTCGCTGACCCAGGAGTACAGACCCTCTCTACTTCCATGATCACAATGGAGTCATCCCTGAATCCGCTGCCACAGTTCCCAGAAAACTCCTATAAAAGTAAGTAATCCAGGTATGAATTATAAGCATATTCCAGTTACGAGCGGTGTTCCTCAGGGCTCTGTTTTGGTCCCCCTTTATTTATTATTTACCTTCTACCTCTTGGCCAAATTTTAAAGAAATTTGGCATTTAATTTCACATATTAAATCATGGTCTTCCTTGTCATTTGATTTTATGTCAGTCATACATTGCTGCTTGTTTTTAACTTCTTGAGTGCAGTGAAAGATGCATATCAAAGAAATGCTTTTATAATAGTTAACTTATGCATAAATGGGTGTGACCTAACTCTTGACCTCTCACCCCTCCACCTTTAGTGACTGAGGAGGATGTGAAGAGGCTGATTGAGTTCAGGGCATCCAACGAGGCTCTGTTCACAGGAAAAAGAAACTCTGCCAAGATAGCGTGGAGGTATGAACCAGGATTTGGCTTTAAAAACTAATATGTCTGCAGTGGTGTAAAGTATTGTACTTAATTGCAAATTTAAGCAACTTTTGCTTTACTTTAGTTCCATCTCAATGCCATTTTCTGCTCTTACTGTACTTCATTTCCTGAGTTCAGAAAATTTGATGTTTGTCATAAATTAAACTACCAAACAGTTTATTCAAGTATAGCTGAATCAGTTAGTCAACTGATGGAAAATTAATGTGATTTTGTAATGTTCCTTTGATTCATGTTGATAATTACAATCTATTAGTACTAACATTGAGACAAAGCGAACATGGTGAATGTGTCACTTTGGGTAACTGTGACATAATTTGTCACTATTTTCACTGTTTGAAAAAACTAAACACTCAGTCAATAATGGAGATCTGAAAACTCTGTCACTATCTTTTGGTGAGTTTTCCTTCTTAGCTGATCCTCCTGTTTCTTCCTCAGTACCATCTTAAAGGGCCTGGGTCTGGAGGGGAAGCTGACAGCTGACCAGATCGCAAAAAAATGGGATAATCTGCGGACAAAATACAAGGTATCTTGTAGTGAAGTGAGGCTTTAAGTTAGTGACAACCATCTGTTTATATGTTTATCTGAAGCAGCAGCAGAGAGCCGTCTTATCTTCTGCCATTTAGATAAGACATCCAGAGACTACGGGGGTACCTGAGTATTAGTGAGTCTGATAGCTGCTGGCAAGACATTTATAAATAGTTATGGTGCTGATGAACTGAACGATTCAGTACAGCAACGCATTTGTTTTAATGATCTGTCAACTTGGTGTGCATCTTTTAGAGATTTTTGAAATATTCCATTTTAGTCATTATTTTATTTAAAAAAAAATGTAAGATTCTCTGGTGTGAACTTTAATGTGTGTATTTTTCATGTTGTGATAACACACCACAGCTGTTCAGTAGATGTCTGTTTCTCAAAATCTCACTTAAATGACAATCTCAAATTTTCCTTTTAGTACCAAATTACATGCTCAGGAGCTCTTGTGTAAATTATTACGTCAGTTACATGCATTTCTTCAGAAAATTTGCATATCCCCGTCTGTATCGGCTGTTAAATACATGTTAGTAGTAGTTTGGGGTGTATATATACAGTATATATATATACTTTTCTCCATAATGTCCCCATCTCTTATTGAGTAGTTTATGTATTATTATTTATGTTCCTTAACACATGTTTGTCTTTTCCCAATCCTAGTTTGTATATCTTTTCTCTCTCCTCCTCTCATTGCATCGTATTCCCACCTAAAGGGAGATAAAAGGAGAGACATGAGAACAGAGGAGTCAAGGCATTTAACAAAATGAGACATCCTTGCCCCAGAGCTGTCATTTTTAAAGCAATCAATTAAACATGACATGTGGCACAGCTGCCTCATCTTTCCGTTGTCATGCCTCTTTTATGCACCGGTGCCTCTATTCTTAGTTCTATTTGATTCATTTGCTTATTATTTTTGCCTGAAGTTTTTGTCAGTCGATGCCTTTTTTCCATCAGAGATGTTCTTTTGATTGTGAAAGCTTTTCTGGTTATAGATCTAGATATTTAGTGTGCAGTGAAAAGTCTGAAAGTCTTTTTGTCCTTCCAGGACCTGAAGCAGCCCTACCAGGGCCAGGACAACATCGGGGGTGTCGTAGAGTCGTGGCCCTGGTTCCACATCATGGATGAAGCCATGCACGGTCGCCTCTACAACAGCAACCTGGTGCTGAGTCCGGAGACTGCCGGCAACGCTGGTCACCGCTGCAACAACCAATCCAACCAGAACCAAGAGAACACGGACATCTTAGAGTTCCTCATCAAGACGGAGATGGAGGACACGGTGGCGCAGGAAGCTGCAGAGGAGGATGGGAGGGTTCACACGGAGGCGCCTCCTGCTGAGGGGGTCCCTATGGGCTGGAGGAGGATGACTGAGTGCTCCTATAAAAGTAGGCAAAGGGTTTTGCTAATCTAATTTAAAACATGTTTCTTCTTGTGAATCTCACTTTTTCTTGCATGCAGTTTCATTCTCTTGTCTTAACTATCAATTTATTGGCAAGTAACTAAAAATATTGTTCTTCTTCCCAGTGACCGAACCAGAAACAGAGAGAATGATCAAACTTCGAGCTGCGAATGAGGCTCTCTTCACTGGCAGGAAACATTCAGCCAAACCAGCCTGGAGGTGAGTCAAGTTTCAGATGATTTCTGTTCTGTTGAGTTTGAAGTGCGTCTTTCAGAGCTGGCTTTATATATGTGTATGCAGGTTCTAATTTTCCAAAGTTCATAGTTAAAGGAACCCTGTAGACTTATTGACCATAGTAGTGCTATAATGTTTTTGCTGTACGAGTGGGTCCTTGTTTGGTTGTGTTGTCCACACTAACACACATTAATGTGCAAGTGGATGGTGTGATTCACATCATGCCGTTGATCTGACATTATTCCACTGATCTACAGTTTGTGGCAGTAACGGGCAAGAAATAAACTTGGATAGTTTAAAATGTATCTTTAAAAAGGCCTTGCAAATGTTTTGTCTCAGGAGAACGAATGTGTCTTTACAGCTGCCATAATGTCTTGTTTTGTTTGTGTTGCAAATTTTCATATTTGAGAAGCTGGAGCCAACAAATGTTTTTGTTTAAATAATGACCAAAAGTTGCTGATTAATATGTTGGTTGCAGCTCTACGGATCATGAAATCTCTAGAATGGACTCATTTGAACCAAAATATGATTCCTAATTACTGTACATGGGCTCCTATTTTTAGGAAACAAGCATTACTATTTAAGTATGACTCTGCCTGTCTAATCTTACACCATCTCACTCTTCGGATCAGTCAGGCTTGAACTTCAGGAGCGATCCTTTTGTTGTGCTCACAGTCTTCAGTCAAGGATTCAACCGGAGTGTCATTTCTTTCAGAGCCATCCTGTACGAGCTGGGTCTTCAGGGGAAGCTGACCACGGATCAGTTGGCAAAAAAATGGGACAACCTGAAGAGGAGATACAAGGTAGGTCAGACCGCCTCCAACTCCACAGACCACTTATCCACGACTCGTAGTGACGTCTCTGCGTAGGTGACACTGGGCCTCGTTCAAGAGCAAGAATTAATTAATTTGACGGTTTCATTCTTAAGTGGAATATCAGAGATTAGAGAGAGCCTGTTGCATTTCCCAGATTACTCTGCAATTTATTTTACTCTCGACGACAATTTTGTGAATGAAACTTGAACACAAATAGAACAAATAGGTGGGAATCAATTATGCTCATGATCATAGCAGAAAACTTTATTATCAATTAAACCGCTGATTATATTCTGTTAATTATTATATTTTGACTAAAAGTATCTGTAAAACAGTGACAAAAGGCCATGTCATCATATCTTCTTATGTCTCACCAGCAGCTAAAAACATAAGATATTTAATGTGTGACAATGTAAGAAAGGAACAAGCAGCAAATGCTTATATGTGAAAGCTGCATCGATGAATCACTTGTTATCTTTTCAAACGAAGAAGGTTCTTTTGTTTCGGTGCAGACATTTAAATTGTTAGGGGGCAGTGTTTACTGAACTGCAGGTGTAAAGGAAAGCAGCGGTGTCCCTGTGAGTTGTGGATAACAGGAGTTGGTGCTGGTGGCAGCAGGGTAAGGTCCCTCTGTGGACGATCTGTAGAGCTCTCTGGTTCTAACAGGAGCTGAAGTTTCCTGCTCGCGGTGTGGAGACGAACCCGAGCTCCTGGCCCTGGTTCTACCGAATGAACGACGCCATGGAGGGACGTTTCGCCGGGGCCGCGCCAATCCTCACGCCCATTGTGGAGGATGAAGACGAGGACTGTGAGCCGCTGTCGCCGACGCCTAAGAAACGAGCTCGCCGCAGCCGAGGCGGGATGGCCGAGTTCCTGACGGAGTCGGAGATGGACCTGCTGGTTGATAATGAAGACAAGAACGGATCAGCGGCTCTCGGAGAGCTGCAGCGGATGGCCGAGTTCACTTATAAATGTAAGAAATGCTGAAGAGCTTAATTTAACATGTCATCAGGCTGTTGACAGTTGCATTTTGGATAATGTATGCACCAGGTTTTGATTAAGGGGGAAAACATACAAGTACTTTGTAATAAAACGCAGTTTGGAAAATCTTTAGAACTTGTGTTTTCAAAACAGCATCACCTTAATTTATTCTCTAAAAAGATATTTCTGAAATATACATTTTTCTTAACCTAAATTTTTCCAACAAACCTATTTTTTATGTTACTTCTTGATCTGTAAAGTAATTAATTATAACTGTCAGATTAATGTAGTGCAGTTAAAATGTATTATTGTAGAAGTAAAGAGTAGCATAGAATGGAAGGTTTTAGTCCTTCATAATTGATTTGTACTGTACTGAAGTAAATGTACTTTCCAAATACTTTTAACATTTAAGTCTACTGATTGGCTGCTTCTCCAGAATCATTAAAGTTTAGGTGATTAGATGTTTATCTGTTGGCTAAATCTAAAATGTTTAACTTCTGCTTTTAATACAGTAACAGAAGAAGACACCAGGCGACTAATTGAGCTACGAGCTGCTAACGAGTCTTTGTTTACGGGGAGGAGGAACACTGCCAAGCCGGCCTGGAGGTAACGTAGCAGTATATGAAGTAATTGTCTTTTTTCATTTTTAACATTTTTTGATAATTAATGCATATGTTGTGCATTTTGGCAAATGTCAGTTTTTATCCTCAACTCCTATAAAATGTCTTTAATATACTTTGTACCTTGTTTCCAATATACGGACACTCAGACCCTTAGAGGATTTAACTCAGTACTCAGACATACGACATGTGGTGAATAGTCCTTGTTTTTTTGTTTGTTTGTTTTTCAACAATGAATTAATTTCAAATGTTTCCACAGGGGGATAGTGAAGGAGATGGGTCTGACGGGGAAGATAACACCTGATCAGGTCGCTAAGAAGTGGGACAACTTGAAGACGAAGTTCAAGGTGAAAATCTCCATCAGTCTTACCTGCACAGGAAATATTAATAATACATAAACAATGAGAAATCGTATGTGGCCTTTGTGTGCAAATGTAAGAACAGAGCTGTCATGATTTGTCCCTGAATAGATTAGTTGATTGACAGAAAAACTATTATTCTAAAAAATAAATTTTGTTTCGTTTGTGTTCAGGACCTGAAGTTTCCTCCTCGGGGGATGGAGGGCCAGACGAACCCGGCCTCCTGGCCCTGGTTCCAGCTCATGAGCGACGCTCTGGAGGGGCGGCTTGCAGGGAAAGCTCCCAGAGTGACGCCCGTCTGGAGCAGCGACGAGGACGCCGTCTTCGGCTCGTCCCCGCCGCCGGACAGAGACTGTTTGATGGCGGAGAGGAGCAGCGTGTCGGAGCTGGAGAGCATGGTGGGGGGAGACGCCACAGAGGCGGACGGGAACGTGACGTATATTGATGCCAGCGGAGAGGAGTGTTCGACGCCTTCAGACCTCTCCTATAAAAGTTAGATGGCTTCTTCTTTATCATTATTTTCACCTGACAAATAAAAACATACACGTCACATAAAACAAAACACAACATAATGAAAGTAAGACACGTTTTATTGTATTAATGCAGGGCCATAGCAAAATCTATTGCAACAATCTAACAAATTAGCCTAATTTTGCCCAGTGGCCTATGACAGCTGTAAAGATCCAAGTCACACAGAATGAATGTGACCTTATTCTTATAATTTCTCCCACATCTCTTTACATAGCAAATATTTGCTTGCTGCTCTATAAGTGTTCTGAATGTCATGTTCCCCACGTTGTAGAACCTGCCTCGAGCTGACATTTAGTAGCTGCATATCGACATGTTTTACACTTTGCCTACCCGTCTGTCTGTTTATTTATACCTCGTCTGTCCTTGTATCCGTGTGTCTCTGCTGCAGTGACAGACCAGGACACCAGGAGGATGATTAAACTTCGAGCTGCTAATGAGTCGTTGTTCACCGGGAGGAGAAATGCTGCCAAAGCTGCCTGGAAGTAAGATGCTGTTTTTATACAATTAAAAAAATAAATAATCATGCAAGCAGCTGAATGTTCCTGTTGATGTATGAGAGTCATGCATCCGTCTGAATGTGTCCCTCAGGGCCATCCTGAAGGAGCTGGGGCTGCAGGGGAAAGTCTCAACCTACCAGATGGCGAAGAAATGGGACAATCTGAAGAGGAGATACAAGGTTTGTCCGCTCATCCAGTGTTTTTTAGAAGAAAAGATCATTCTGGTGTTATTCTATTTTAAACCAACAACACCTTAGTCCATCTCTCGCTACTGTCTGACTTCCTGTCTGTGGCATTAAACGCCAAACTCATTGGTTCCTACTGAAGATGTAAATCTGCAGTTTCATTTTAAAGAAGAGTCAGTAATTTTCTAAAACAGCTGAAAACACACAAACGGGAAGAAAAAGTGCATTTGTTGGGGACTAATGTCAGCTGCAACATTTGGTCGTTTTTGGGGCAGTTCCTCTTCTCTAAATTTTTTCTTATTTCCTCTCCTCTGTCTAGGATCTGAAGTACCCTCCTGTTGGGATGGAGACGGTAGCAGACAGCACCTCGTCCTGGCCGTGGTTCCACCTGATGAATGAAGCCATGGAGGGCCGCCTGGCGAGCAGCGCCCCCCTCCTCACCCCCGTCACCCAGGAGGACGATCAGCACTCCGACCCCGCCCCCAGACACCGGTCCCGCCCTGCCCCTCCCCCTCCCCCCTCCTCCTCCTCGGACTACGGACAAGAGGCGTTCAGCGACGGGGGCGAGCAGAACCAGCGCGGCTCGGAGGCATGCGACGGCCCGCTGGGAGGACTTGAAAGGGAGTGGGAGATGGTGGAGAGGGAGAGGGCGTCGCTGGAGCGAGAGAGGGAGATGGTGGAGAGAGACAGGGCGGCTGTGGAGAGGGAGAGGGCGGCGGTGCAGGCGGAGAGGCTGTGGCTGGAGAGGGAGAGGGCGGCCGTGGAGCGGGACAGAGCCATGGTTGAGCAGGAGAGGGAGACGCTGGGACGAGAGAGGGAGGTGCTGGACCAGAGGGCCTTGATGCTGAACTCTGTGGGACACTCTGGACACCTTAACGCCCTCATGTAGACCAACGTGTCCGGGGACGTAGAGCGTCCCTGCAGAGACATCCTGGTCTGTGGTGGCAGTCTGAAGGACTAAACCTCACTGACAGGGCAGAGGAAATGTAAACCTGGTACCCCGCCGTGGAGAAATGCATACGGAAGTTGGTCTTCTACACAGAGCCGGTCCCGGAGAAACCCCTACAGTTTAACAGGAGGGCTGCACAATTAATTAATAATGCCAATTGTGATCTTTCTTTCCACAGTTGTATCAGGTATCATTTCGAGGCTGATACTGGCACGAAATTTGAATCTCTTTTAACATGAACAATCTTAATACAGATCCCTTAGTTTTTTATTCATTTTTTAAAAAATAATTGTGACCAAGATAAGTGCAACATTTTTACAGCTGAAAAATAAACCTGGATGTTCTTGGGAAAAAAAAGTTTGAAACTTCTATTAATTTCATGGGACCTTGCATAGTCCTGTAGCTCTACTCCAAAACTAATGCTTTTAGTTATCACTTAGTCTTTATTTAGTTATTAATTTACATTCTTACAGTTTTCTCAGATAATTGACTCGTGTTTTCCAGACATTCTCAAGACAAGAGCAGTCAACTAAAAAAACTTCAGTCGACTAAGACAAAAACAAAGAGTGGGTGGCCCTAGAGTTTTTAAAGTTTGTCCCTCTCAGCAAAATTTAAAAGAAATTCTGATTCTTTGTATTCGGAGCCTCCTACTGCTTATTCTTCACTGGATTGGGCTGATATTTGTACTGAATATCCAAGAAACCCTAAGCATAATTTTACAATGTTTATTTGTGTAAATAGTTGAATGTTAAATGAACTGAATGTTTCAAAGTAATGCATTTAATAAAAATAAATATTTTTTTACTTAAAGAATTCAATAGTTTTTCCTTTCTTGCAACCAAATTTAGATTTTTTTTTTTGTAGTATTGATACGTTTCTATCATATTTAAGTTATTTGGTCCTGCATAAAAAAATAAGTGACACAGATTTTTCCATAGAAAGCTCCTGAGCTGACAAAACCTACTACAGATATTTTGACTGTACATGTTCCTAACAGGTTGTATTTTACTTATAGGTCCCATGAATTTAATAGAAGTTTTGCTCGGGCTTTGTCCCAACAATTTCTGTGACTTTCTGAACGCACACCTCTGGCTCGTATCTCCTTAAGTCCACCTTAAAAATAACTAAAAACTGGCTTGTTTCAGGTAAAGTTTTGACTTTATCTGAAGGCCACTGGTGGTTTCCTGGGTATTCAGTTTTTATTGCAATCTGCTTCCTCAACACTTGATGCCACTAAATCCTGCACACTGCAGCTGTACTGCATGTAACTGATCGGGATATAATAAGGTGATAAAACACAGAAAGGCATCTATGTGGAGGCAGCGTAAACAAGTGTTTGTTGCATTTTTATTTGACTAAAACATTTTAATTTGGATTGGATATCTGTTTTAGAAAAAACAGTCTCAGTTCAACATTTCAGACCAGCTTTTAAGAATCCTGATGAGTTATTTTACTTATAATTTAGATTTTTAGACCTAATTGTGCAGCCCTACCTGTTGAGACCTCACATTGTTGATGGCATTTTGTTTGACCCTGGAGGTGTTACCAGTGTTACCAGTAGACTCGACTGGGACGGAGGCGGCTTCAGACTGAAGATGAGGAGCCGACTCACGAGAAAAGTCAAACAAAGGACAGGAAACTAGTTTAAAACAAACTCTAACGTGCATTCAAGTCTTTTCTGCTCACAGATTTTATTTGGGCGGTCGACCCAAAGAGAATCCCCCCATTTTTGTATTTATTTACAAAATTATTTTTTTGTATTAATTTTTATTTAAAAAGGGATGACGGCAGACAGTTTGTTCCTCTCATGTACACTGAAGTCACAGAGCGAAGCGTCGGTAAAATAAATAACCATTGAAGGTGTTTCACATCACGTCCTGCTGTTCTGAATGTTTTTATAGAAAAACTTTGTCTGCTGCAACATGAACAAGATTTTTAACATGTTTAACGAGTTTCACCTCCAAACGAAGACTGAAATGTCATTTCTCTTTCTTGCTTAGTTTGTACGACATTAAACAAGATTAAAAAGAGTTTCATTATCAAAAGACGTCTACGATGTAATGATATGTTAGAAGCTTCGGAGCTTCATTCATAACGACATTCAAATCCTTAACTAAGAATTACAGCTTTTTTTAATGCATGCCTATTTTTTCTGGTTAAAATGGATATTTCAGATTTGCAGATAAAAATTTGGCTGCACAGATTTTATTTTTATTTGTAGAAGTAGGTTCCGGTGGCTGTGTTGGATTGTTTCTGACTCATGTGATCCAAATCAGTAAGTGAACGCATCACTTTTTAAATGTGTAATGTGAAAAACTTACAACAGAAACTCTCGTCACTCTTTAAATGTAATTATGTACAACAGTAAGTGAATGCATCATTGATTTAAATGAACTAAGGTACAAATGATAGTAAGTTGAACGCATCACAGTAAAAGAAAACGGTAATTAAGATGAATTATTTGGTTGAAAGCATCACTGTTCAAAAGCACTAAAGTACATGCTTCGGTAAGTGAATGCATCACAAATCAAATGAGCTAAAGAACATACATCAGTCAGTAAATGCATCACAGCTCAAATGTACTTAAGTATGCCCAACAGTAAGATGTCACTTTTTACATGCACTGAAGAGCACATCATGGTTCAAATGCACAAAAGTAAGTGAACGCATCACTGTTCACCTACCCTTAAATACGTCAGCAGTAAGTGAATGCATCACCATTCAAATGCAATTTACTGTGTATAACAGTAAGTGAACGCACCACTTTTTAAATGCACTAAAGTACATACTGTGGTAAGTGAACGCATCACAGTTAAATAAATTAAAGCACTTAAGTAAATACAGCAGGAAGTGAACTTAACATCACAGTTCAAATGAACTAAAGTGTGAACCAGTATGTCAGTAAGTGAACGCATCACCATTTATAGTCATTATGAGTCTAAATCACTTGAAATTTTCTCAAAAACAAAAATGTAATTTAATCCAAAATGAATGTCAGCCAATCAGCCAATCAGCTTGCTGGTCTTCCCTTTAAATGCAGATTGAGCTGCAAATCATAAATTGTTTTGTTTTTTTCAGTTTAGTTTAATGATTAAAGTACATGTGTCCGACTTTTGTGAGTCCTTTTTTAGCTCCGGGCTGCACATTCACCAATAAAACAAAAGCTTCCTTCATATCTATGAATAACCCATTCAAATGATGGTGTTATCACCTGATGAGGAGCGTGGACTCTGGCCCTGCAGGTGCAGCTGATTGGCTGCAAACAGGTTATCAGGTAAACGGAACAGGATCAACCTGTCCGTCTCCAGCTTCTACGACAACTGAACGCCTCACGGGACTCCCACTCAGTGTCTGCGCGGCGGGACATCAGAGACATGCTCACAGTCAGAGTGGGTCAGTCTGTTTTATTCATCTATATACATTCTACTTTATTTTTCATGGCTTTCATCTGTCGTGTTTTTACGCAGACTGTGATTGTTGTACTGAGAAGATGTGATTGAGCTGAAACTTAAACACCTGCGCAGGTGTTTAGGAACACAGACAGGAAGTATTTGCTAAACTGCTGCATCTCGCACACTTTCAAGGTACTTTTTCAAGTATTTTACAGAGTATTTTCCATCAGAATAATCAAACTGCAGCTATTTTGATGATCAGTTAATCATTTTTTTGTTTCCAGCTTTTTTATTTGTGGCAGTTTTATTCAGTTCTCTGTCATAAAGTTTTATATAGTGGTGTTTTCAGGTATGTTACTTAAGAAAAAAGTAGTGATACCGCAATATAGAAAAACTCCTGCATTAAATGTCAATTAAGTAAACCTAAAAGCATTAAAATATACTTATACCAAAAGTACTCATCATGCAGAATAGCTCATTTTGGAATAATATACACATTATAGTTTAGTATTATTTGAATTATGTATTAATTTAAGAGTACTGAATAATTGGGGCAGAAAATGCTAATTTTAAACATGGAAACTCAAATAAAGGAACTAAAATAATGCATTGAATCCCATGAGAAAAAATAATCTATTTTAATAGACGTTAAAAAAAATGAATTGGAGGGTCTATGCAGGATTTGTTTCGGGTTGGGGGTGAAAATAAAAGCACAGCGTTTCCTCAGTGAGGGTTCCCATCTTCAGAGGGTCGAGATAAGAAGCATGAAGAGAAGGAAAAGAGGGAAGAGAGGATGTGAAATAACCTAAATGAAAGCATTGTCTGTCCCAGTTGTTTGCACGCTGCATGCAACAGTACATACTTTGTAAGAGCTGCTGCAGCACATACCAGCAGTGAAAGCAACACAGCTCCTGTTGAGCTGTGGGAGGAGCAACAAACACACCTGTTCCTGCTCAGACACACACAGGTGAACTTAATCTGAATCAGTGCTCATGAAAGCAGGAGGGGAAACCAGTGCTCTGTTTGCTCCGCCACACACCGGACCTGTCTCTTTTTATGTTTGTCCAGGTCTTCTAAAAGTGAGTTGTTGGTGTTTGAGAAGTATTTGTCTGATAATGCTGAACATTTGTTCAGTCAGTGAATGAAAGTTTGTTTGTGCAGCAGCTTTAACGCAGGTTACTGCAGGTCAAAGGGCTCACAGGTGGCAGACGGGCCAAGAATAACACAGAGTAAACTGGAAAGACTATTAAAAAAAAAGACAGACAGCATTGACCAAGTCAGCCAAGTCCCGCCCCTTTATCGCAGATGAGCCAATCATATCGCAGCACTGATTCACTTATTTTTATTAGGAGTGAATTCATTATTTGAAGCTGCAACATGATTCATGGAATTTTATGGATTTTTTTCCCATAATTGTTCTTATTTTTATTGAAAAAAGTAGTAGTAAAAAGTCTGTAGTAAATGATTTCTAGGCAGAACATCTTGCAGCACAACAATACTTAAATCAGAAGGTGTTTTGATGTATATTTTTGCCTTTTTAACCAAAACAATGTATATTCTTTGCAACATTTTTTTTTATTTATTGCAGTATTGGATCTGCTCTCAAATATTTATATTTTTTATTTTACAGACTCAATATATATAATAAGAAATTATGATTTCATAATAAAGACACAAAACTAACCCCATACAGCTGCAGGAAGAAAAAAAACAAACAAACAAGATAGAAGGAAATGAAATTTTTTAATAAATATAAAAGTTTTAAAAAGAGATATTAGAATAATTTGTTACTTCCTGTTTGTTTTTCTTTTTTTCTTAGGAAAAATGGCAAGACGACAAAACTTCAGAGGAAGTAAGTTTTCTTTGTGTATTATTGATCATTTTATGGTTCAGTTTACTGATAGATTATTGTACATATAGCTGTTTATGTCTTATTTTAATATGTTGCCTTTTTTTTTAAGGTCTTTAATTCAGTATAAGTAAAAATTTTTAATAATAAATGTTGTGTTGATGGTGAAGATTGGCCCCTTGATGGATGAACTGTCGGATTCTGTTGGTTCTTTTCTCTTTTCTTTTCTTTTTTCCTGGTTTCGATGACTAACCACGAACCTTCTTTGTTCTCTGCTCCGTTCATTCACACGTTATTTATTCAGGGTGGTTCACTCGGCTGCTCGTGTGCGTCCTCCGTGAACAGGATTAGAGTTAAAATAAAAGCAGGAGGTGAACATTCAATAGTCAAACAAATATGAAACCTAACACAACTGGAAATAAAGGAACAGGATACAGTTACAATAATTAAATAAGAGCCTAACAAGACATGACGTGAGATAAAGGTCAAAGTCATCTGACAGATCAACACCTCACTGCAGGTTCTTTACTTTAAAACAAAGTTCAAAGTTCTTGAGACAGAAAGGCATCAAGAAAAGATGGAAAAAGACACACTAAAAAAATAAAATAAGAAAAAGATACAGGAATAACCAAGGGATGATATACCTAAGATTATTTAATTATGTTTTTTAATACTCAGCAATATGATGATAAATACATTTCCTCTGCAAGAAGAGAAAAAAATACACAAAAATGTAAAAAAAAAAAACAAACATTAAAAGCAAAAAAAAATGTAATTAAATATATATAGATATATATTTAATTACATTTTTTTTAATTACAGAGGAAAAAAGGCAATAATTACCAAAGGATAAAACTTTAACTGTAATTCAAAGGCATTTAATGAATTCAATATGGGTTTTCTTTTAATTTTGACAATTCTTTATATACAAAAAGTACATTAGTCTTGCTTCCAACCTTTAAAATAAAATGAAATTTGTATGATTTAAAAAAAAAAGGTTTTATTATAAATTTTTTTAGAGGCCTGAAGAGGTCAAATTTGTCAGTATTTTTGCAAGAAAGCAGAATAAGATCCTTGTTATGTTGCCGCCTGTCTGACTGGTGGAGCTGCTGACGACTTGAATCTCTTTTTGTGTCCTGCAGAGCTTTTAAAGTTCATCGTGGTGTTGGTGCCGTTGGTTATTTTTATCACACTCGTCCTGCAGAAATACAGCAGCCCATTCCAAGATATCAAAGGTATTTTTAATCACAGCGTGTTCTTATGGTGGAACATTTTGTTCTGTAGATGAAAGTCCGAAGTCAGACATAATAAGAAAAATAATGTTAAAATCCTCTACATTGGTGCAATTTAACCTGAAATAGGCCGATAATTCACTGATACCACACTGTGAAAATACTCCACTACACTAAGTAAAAATCCTGCTTTTTAAAGTACTTTAAGTATACTATTAGTACTGTGAGAACTATTTGTCATTTTAAACTCAAACCCTGATCTTTTTCATTTTTATTTTGACAATTAAAATACAAAAATGTATCCATTAGTCTTGCTTACAACCTCATGAGACTTTAAAATTAAATGAAATAAACAGTTAATCTATGATTTTAAATGATCTTTTTCATAACCTTAAGTCACAATGTTAATCACATGTTTAAAACTGTGACTCACTTTGTCACCATGTTTTAAAGCTTCAGGGAGCGAGAACGGGTTGCAGGAATTTAAATGTGTTCATATTTAACATTGTGGTTTATAGAAAACGTACAATAAACATGTATTGCAAAGAAGCATGCATTTACATTGCTGACACTGTGGGGAAAAGGATTGTTTCTTACTTATTGGATAAACATTTTAACTTCAGGAGGAGTTGCTGCTGCTGCAGTAGTTTCTGTGAAAATTAGTCACTATTTGAATCCATTGAAACTGAAAACTGAAACTAAACTATGAAATTAAAACTTGTTTAGCAACTCCAACTGTGCAGGTTGTTGCATGTTGATATCCAAACAGATTTCGGTGCTTTGCTAACTAACTGTGTGGTTGTGTGACTGCAGCTGATCTGCGTCGTGCTTTAGCGAGAAGCTCGTCAACGTCCACTCAGACCTCCAAGGCGCCATCTAAAGGTGAGCGAACCATTCAATCAGATCAGGATTGAACAAGTGATCTGACGGTGCATTAACTGATATTTCCTCTCCAGCTGCGACATGTATCATGAAGAAAGACTGTGAAAAGGATCACTTCAGCTTCTACATCATGAGTGGAGCCGCGAACGTCATCGCTCCAAAGATCTGCTTCCAGAACAAACTGTAGGTGTTTCACACTCAACTTCCCCCTCAAACACTTCCTGTTTTCACCTTCATTGTAAATAAAACCCTGTCCTTTGAGTGATCCAGCTGGTGAGAAGCCAGTTTATTAGCAGATAGGGTTAATGAGTGTAGCTGTGAATATATAATAACTTAACTGGAGAGTTGAGCATTTTAAGGCAACATTCCTTTAAGTTTCAGGTCATAAAAGTCAATGTTTTACATTGTAAATCTTCTGTGAGCTGGATAGATCTAGATAAGGACACAGAGCTATTCCAGGACCAACACACATCTGCATAAACACCATAAATTCTGTAATGAAAGTTTAACATTAGGTGACCAGCTCTGGTTGGCTGCTGGATCCCAAATTGCAAAGTCCAACCTATTGTCGTGGGTTTGTCCAAAACTGTGAAAAACTGTGGAAAGAGAAATTGTTCTTCACTCTGTTTTGTGCTCTGGCCTGGTCAATGCAGAGTCCAGCTGCTCATTACATCTGGTTATTATTCTTTCAATAAATGGTCAATTTAACTCAGCTGTTTTGAGTTTCCTGTAAAAGCCAAGTATAGAGAAAAGAACCGGGCAGAGCAGGGAGGCTTTAAGAGCTTCCGCTCTAACAAATTGTACATATTCATGCCAATGCACAGCCCTATTTAGGACTTGAAACACACAAGTCCCAAACTGGACTCGTGTTGATAACAGCTGGCATTAACAGTCGATCCAACTTTTCACAGAGTTCTTGGAGCAATCAAGAACAACGCTGGACAAGGAATCAACGTTGTTATAATAAACGGTAAGTACTGGAGGGTGCTTCTAGTTATACTTTGTCAATCAATGTCTCTAAAGTCTTTTTCTCTCACAGGTAAAACAGGAGAGGTCTTAAAGACGGCTTTCTTCAACATGTACAGCGGCGGTACGTACAAACTGACGGACTGCCGTGTGGTTCAGTGTGGCTGGATGATCCCAGTAGAGATTTAAATGGGTGTTTGTGTTGCAGAGGTGGGACCTCTAGTCGACCTCCTGAAGGCCGTGGACACGGGATCCATCGTGATGATGGCGTCCTACGACGACCCTTCAACAAAGTAAACGTCTCCTCTTCATTTTCCAGAGAACTCGTGTAACCATTTAATCCTGCTGGCTTCGTCTGACTCAGCAGGAATGAAACTGAGTTTGGATTGTTTGTGACTTGTTTCACAGGCTGAGTGAAGACGCGAGGAAGCTGATCGCCGAACTGGGCAGCTCGAGCGTGAAGTCACTGGGATTCAGAGATAACTGGGTGTTTGTCGGTGGGAAAGGAGCAGGAGTGAAGAGCAACTTTGAGAAGGTAACAACGACAAGATGATTACAGTTTAAATTCATCTGAACACCTCAACTCTTCACAAATCCTGTTGGGTTCATTTCTGGCCTTGTGTGCATTTGTTTTTGCATCTTCTTGATAATCTTTGTTTATCATTTATTTGCAGTCTTTCCTTTTAAAGCAGCAACATAACAGTTTCTCTGGGGATAAAACTTTGTCTCTTTAAAATGGCATCAAAGATCCAAAGTTTCCAAACATATGAGATGACCAAAATGAGAAATAGCACCATTTCTATTTCATATAATGCTGCAGTGATTCGGCCTGTCTGTCACTGTTGCACAGTTTGGAAAATGTAAAATAATCTGGCATCAACCCCTCTATAAATCAACTTAATCAGAAAAAGTGTATAAAAAAACAGACATAAGTCTGTAAATAAAATAAAGATTTTAGAAAAAGCATGCTACACTAAATATACAACAATATAAAATACAAATGCAGCAAGTCTTGAGTAAATAAAGGTATTGAAAAATCATTAAATCATCAAAACATTTGAACTTAATAGAGATATGTACAAATAATGTAATAAATTATTGACTTAAGTTTGAAGTTAATTGAGATATGATTTTGTCACATTAACTCTGCAGTTGATTTGTACTTTAAACAAGCGAAATATAAAAGGCAGCTCTAAAAGTGATATTGTTGAATCAGTGCTGTTTCTGTGTCTTTCTTCTTTTTTTTTTTTAGTACCTGAAGAACGACAACTCAAAGAATAAATACGAAACCTGGCCAGAGATCATCGAACTCCAAGGATGCATCCCCAAATATCTGGAGTGAGCCGCTGGTTTATCCTCAAAGGAACATTTTGAACTTTTAAAACCAACTGCGGGACATTTAACGCAGGAGGAGCACAACATGTTTGTGGGACTGAGCTGGGAACGGTTAATATTTTGTATTTAAGAAGACGAGACTTTGGTTTGTAAACTGAGCTCTGGATCTGCATCATGAGAAGTAAATACAGAGGAATCCACCTGTTCTGCTGCTTCTTCCTCGTGTGATGGTTATCTCTGAACGACACACTGAACTGTTCCCCACAATACTTTTATTTGTCATTTTTATTGAGGATGTTTTGCATCAAGCAGGACTGCTTTGCATCATCGACTCTCTTTACAGAATAACTCTGGGACTATAAGGTGTTGGAAAACAGACAAACTTCTGTTGTAAACGAAGATATTACTCAACATAGCTGCAGGAACAAGAAGCCAAATAATTCATCTGCCATGTAAAATTCTTGAAATTTCCATGTTTGAAAGAAAACTCATCCTCCATAGGTTTTAAGACTCGATACTGAATTATAGTCAGTTGTTTTCTGTCTACACGTAATATCAGAAATATTCAAATTGGCTGGTGGGCATTAATGTTTTACAGCAGCCTGACTGGGGAAAAGTCTCCTGTTTATAACTTCCTCTTTTTGTAAAGTCAACAGTTCTTTTGTATTAACTTTCTGCCAAAACAAAGTTGAATCCAGGACTTATTTTTATTATATTATATATTATAATATACTTTGTTTCCCATAAACACAGCTGCAGTTATGTAACTTCTTTATAACACACATTTATCCAATGACTTAATCCTATTGAACTGAGGCATGACAGAAGAATTCAATTGCACACACACAAAAAAAAGTATACAAATAATTTTTTTAATGACCAAAACATCAGTTAGATATAATAACAAAACCATGATTCATGAAAAAAGAAGTTATTGTCAAAATTCCCTGACTTCAATACAAAAAATATTTAATAATTAATAGAATCTTTTTGCAGTTGCAGTCTCTAATGATCACATGATAAGTCAAAGTTTATGTTTTATAAAGCTCTAATTTTTCATGTGTCAAGCTTATTATTCTCATGAGCATTTAACATATAAAACTAACAGTCCCATATATTAATACTATATATAAATGATGATGAAAGATCCTGTCAAATGCTAAAATGAAATGCAGATAAAAAGCTGTAATCTGACCACATCTCAGAGGGTTTGTGATTTTTTAAACAACTTCAAACAATGTTTACCTAGTGAAAAAGTCTGTACTGTGATGTTTCTATGACTCACAGAAGCAAACGAGACCATTTGTGGTAGGACTGGCTGTGTTGTGGTGTTTAACTTGTTCTGCTGGTTTTGAATGCCGAACATGTATCTTTCATCCATAACTCTGTGTGATTACGACACACAAAGACTGCAAACAGATCTCACCTTTGACTGTTCCTGACTTAAGTAAACACAAAGAATAATTACTTGTGAATCAGGAACAAGGCGGCACCACATACCCTCCATACCGGAGATTCATGTCCTGATCTTGTATGTTGCTTCATACTTACGGAAGCTCTGAGTGTAGTAACGTGTTTAAGAACCTCTCACCTTAAGATATCTGTTTGAAGAATGGTCATATGGGTACACAAGTTTCCCTTTCACAGACATGCCCACTTCATGCAAATCACATGAAATGCATGCAGGTTTTCTCATGTTTCCAATGTGTTATTTTCAGCTTTTGTATCTGAATATTTCTGCATATTGGGGTCCGTTAACAGAGTCCCTTATGGATTAAATGAGTTCAATTGTATTCATGTGTAATGTTTGTCCCCATAGTAGCCCCTTCACCTTACTGCATAACATGAGCTGCTGTGACCTCTAGGATAATAACCTCCTCATGAAACTTTACAACCACAAACTAGAAACCTACAGCATTCAGAATATGTATGGCTTTCCTGGGAATATTGACAATAAGGGGTTTATCTGCATTATTATTCCAGATAGACCAACTGTACATATACAATTAGGTTTTCTTACTTTTTAGTTCAAAAGCATGAAGCAAGTTTTACTGTAAGAACAAACTCAAGGTATCAGTTGTCATTTTGAATTAAACTGCATCCCCTTCTGCTCCCTCGTAGACATTAAATAAGTCATTTCATACATTGTAAGTTGTTCCAAGAAATATCACAGACGACACTGTTTTTCAACATTATAGGCCAGAATAAATAATTTGTTAATCTGCAGAATGTAGAATTGTAATAGTGTATATAAGCACAATACAAACGGTGCTATAATCACTCCTATATTTATACTTAAATTAATATTTTACAGTAATAACTTAAGCCTGTTTTGCAGCTTAAATTTTCTGTTTAGTTCAACAGATTTTTATGGAGGAACTGAACAACACGTGACCCGTTTCTGCCGGAACATTTTTGTAAAAGGACCTCATATCTCGTATCTGATTGGCTAAAACAGGCCGCCAATGAACATCAAGAAAGGGAGAAGAAGATCTGATTGGCTCATAAGACCCGAAGTAATGGCGACGCGTTGTTCTCGAAGAGTGATATGCGTTATGTTTCATTAATTGTGGAAAAACTTGACTTTTACATTTCATGTAGTTAATTCAAGCAATAAAATGGCCACGTTAGTTCTGGACAATGGGGCCTATACGGCGAAAATAGGATACAGTCAGGAGAAAGTCAGGTAAGTTCAGTTACGTTAGCAAGGTGGCTAACCTAACAAACTAATACCAGAAAACGGTTTGTCCAGCAGACTAAAGTCCACCTGTTATGATCTGTAATAGAGTTACAGGCATAGAAATATTATATATAATGTTTATAGCCAAATTATTACTTTTATATGAACAATCATTTTAATGTTCTCTGAGGTATCACTATTTCGAGAAAATCTAACACGAAACTCCGTTCAAAAGTAGTACGATTTATATTATGTCAGGATTTTTAATAAACAAATCTACGATGGAGAAGATCAGTTTCGACAAAATATGAGACTTCGGGGCTTGAACTGAAATTCGGGATAGGCGTGGATTCACCAAGAGACTGTGGTAGCATCACAGCAGGTTATTTAAGGTTTGTGTGTAACATCCATTTGATGAAAAACAACGAATTGTAATGGATAATATTCCTTGCAAGTCACAAAGGACATGTATACACCGGATACACACACCTTCAAGACAAAGACCTGATCCGACATTATCTGGAAATTTTCTTTATCCACAATATAATACATCATTAGATTGACTAAGTAAGTGCTGATCCACCGGAATAAATTAACAAGCACACTAATCCAATGAAGGTCATTTTGAGTTCAGGGAAAATAATAACCGTGCACTTTGTTTATTTTTCTACAGATTGTCAAGTTAGGTTTAATGCAGTCAGTAAAAGCTAAATATTCAGCAAAAACTTGAAGACTTGAGCAGTCACATTCACTTATGTTTAAACATAAATGTATGCTGATAGTAAACAGCATGGATTAATTAGCCCAAATACACCTAATTTATATTTCTTGCCATCTTTAGCATCCAGTAACCAGATCACAAAGATGTTCTCAGACTGACCGTCTCTCTCTCTCCCTCCTTCAGTGTCATCCCAAACTGCCAGTTTCGCTCCAAGACGTCCAGATTAAAAACCTTCACAGCCAATCAGCTCGATGAGATCAAAGATCCCTCTGGTCTCTTTTACATCCTCCCCTTCCAGAAGGTGAGAAGGGAGTATTTCCACATGTAGAGGCTGCAGCTGCATCATATCAGGTCACATCTGGTAAGATTTTAATAGTTTTAGATTAAAAGATTATCTGTAATTTGCTCTCTCGTATTCTTTCTGTTCAGGGTTATCTGGTCAACTGGGATGTTCAGAGGAAAGTGTGGGATCATCTGTTTGGAAAGGAGATGTTTAAGGTTTATATTTCTTCTTAATTTCTGCCCACAATGAATCTTCTTCACCGATGTTTTTGTGTTTGTTATTCTGGATAAATGGGAAGTATTTTTACCACTAATTAAGTCTGATTTCATCTTTCATCTGTGCGTTCTGGATCCAGGTTGATTTTGCAGACACCAGCGTCATCATCACCGAGCCGTACTTCAACTTCTCTTCCATTCAGGAGTCGATGAATGAGATCCTGTTTGAGGAGTACCAGGTTCAGTCAGTTCTCAGAACAAACGGTGAGTCAAACTGGATGCTTGACAAATGTAGAGTGAGACAACACTTCCTGTACAGCCTCTACACTGGAGTCACTGAAAGTATTCACTCACATCACATCATAACAGTTCAGACAGTCAAACCCTTAAAGCACTTTAGCAGGTTTTCAATAAGTCATCCAGAATCCTTTTTGTAAAAAATTACAAAGCCTTATTTGGAGAATATTGTCAATTATAGTGGAATATTATTGTGCATGTAGTCTCTGATATCCTACAATCAGACTGGAACTAATCCTTATTTTAAAATGTTCCCTGAACTCCAGTGTAACTTTTCCTCCTCTCCATCGTGCTCTTGTGAAAGTGAAGTTTGACTTGTGTTTAATCTCTTCTTGACTGTGTGTTGTGTGTCCTCCAGCGGGCTTTCTCAGCGCTCATCACTACTTCCACACCAAACCCTCGGAGCTCTGCTGTCTGGTGGTTGACAGCGGCTTCTCCTTCACCCACATCGTCCCGTTCTGTCGCAGCAAGAAAATGAAAGACGGCATCCGCAGGTCAGAAGACTTTTAAACTGTGACAGTGTTGACAGTAACAACAAAATTAGCTATTATTTTTTATTAATTGTTTTGCCTTTCAGGGTCAATGTAGGAGGGAAGCTACTGACCAACCACCTAAAGGAGATCATTTCCTATCGGTAAAGTCCTCTCACTCAACTCTTCTTTAGTTTGACTTTGTGGGTCTCAGTTGATAGAAAAGTGGTTCTTTCCATTGAATAATTACAGAACAGAAGTTATTTTGTCTGTAGAAAGTTGAACTGTGGTTCTTTTTCATAAAGATGAATTAAAACCAAAGAATCTCTCTCTCTCTCTCCCCTCCAGGCAGCTGCATGTCATGGATGAAACTCATGTAATCAACCAAGTGAAAGAAGATGTCTGCTACGTGTCCCAGCAGTTTTACAAGGACATGGAGATCTCACAGTAAGCCCAAGGAAAAATAAAAAAATAGGTTTAGTTTTGTTGGATGGCAATTAATCAGTGACTGAATCAGCCTCTGTTGCACAATATGCTGCTTAAAGTTAACAGGCACAAAATGACACTGTCAGAAATAATTACGGCTGTATTAAAATACTTAATATTAACTTAAATTAGGTTTTCCAATTTAGTTTTGAATGTCTGTTGACATATTTTATTACGTCATCACACTAAAAACACATAGAACTAAATTCTTAATTTGAATAAAATTATTAAATAAGTTATTCTTCACTATGATAGTGTTGTGGAGATTTTTTGTTAGGTAGTTATATAAATGAATTCTATGGTTCTGTTAGATTGCTGCTAGACTATAGAATGCTAAAAATGCAACTTAAAACCATCTCCATAGTGTGGCTCATTAACTGCCTG
>CAFUXE010001049.1:227295-256688 GCA_903364295.1 Serranus cabrilla
TATTTAGGGAGAGTTGTGTTTGTGTGTTTTCAGGATGAAGGGGGAGGAAAACACTGTAGTGAGGGATTATGTTCTTCCAGACTTCAGCTCCATCAAAAAAGGCTTCTGCAAGGTGGGAAAAGATTTAAATATCTGGCATTGTGAGGTGTTCTTAAAGCCTGATGGCACCTTTAGTGAACATGGCACCTCTCCTCACTGTGTTGACCAGCCTCGAGAGGAGATGGTCTTCAGTGGAAAGTACAAGACCGGAGAGCAGATCCTGAGGTTAGCCAACGAGCGCTTTGCTGTTCCTGAGATGCTTTTCCACCCATCAGACATCGGCATCCAGGAGATGGGCATCCCAGAGGCAATCGTTAACTCCATCCAGTCTCTGCCAGAAGGTCAGCTCAGCTGTGCTGTGTTAAGATTACAGCTCAGAACATGTTGTACACATATTTGCACTGTCTGTATGTGTGAGTGTGAGAAGCCGCTAACAGTTTTCTTCTCCCATCAGAGATGCAGGCCCACTTCTACCAGAACATCATCCTGAATGGAGGAAACACTTTGTTTACAGGCTTCAGGGAGAGACTGGAGGCAGAGCTGCGATCACTTGCACCCGCCCACTTCCCTGTGTCCGTCACACAACCTGCAAAGTAAATTCGGTTTAATTTATAGTTTTATATCAAGGGGTCACAGCATGTATGCACAGCACGCATTGTGACGGCTTTTGTGTGCAACTACCGTTTGTTGATTTTACTTTATGGGGTGCCAGTCATCAAAGTGGTGAGGTCACATGCTTAAATAGCAAGCAACACGAAGTAATGTACGTAACTGTAAAAACAAATTGTTCATACAACTTCAACAAACATAGTAGACATTTATAGCAAAAATACCATGAAAATGTTTTTGTTTATAAAAAAAAAACATTTGAACCAGAAGTACTGCTGGGATCCATAAATGGTCACAAAATTAAATAATGCTTAGTCCAACAAAACATAAAACATAACTATCAGAGGGAGAGAGATGCATTATAGGTAATGTAGGTGCCAGCATTAGACAAAAAAGAAGGATGTGTGAAATAAAAAAGACTATCTCTGGATCTGTTGCATAGATTTAGAGCCTTTTTGATGTCCATCATGAGTTATTATAATAAGTACTATTATTAGCAGTCTGATGATAAATATGTGCAGATTGTGGCCTCTTTTGAAGAAGTTGAACAACCCTTCAGTTATATAAGAACTGAATCACAAAGTAAATGAAAGAATGTAAACAGCTACTGTGAGGAATACAGTGAAGACACGATAAATCCTTTTAAAACTACTTTTAGTTTTCACAATACTCTCTTTTCCCTGTTGCTAATATGTACGTAATATTGTTATTAATGGTGTTTACTGTCTTGTCCTGCAGTCCCATCTGTTATTCATGGGAAGGAGGAAAGCTGCTGTCCCACAGCCCAGACTACGATGAGATAGTGGTGACACGAGAGGAATACGAAGAGAATGGACATTTTATTTGTGAAGAAAAGTTTGATATTTGACTGCGCTTTAACTCTTCACTGCAAGATTTTCTGCATTTTTATGTGTGTTAAATTTCTTTTTTATACCTGTGTTTGTACTGAGTGTTTTTTGATGCATCAAAAGATTTGAATAAGAAATGTCTCCTGTGTCTACCTTTCTACCTATTTGAATGAGGTTAGCTTTACTTTGGGAAATCTCAAAAAAATTGCAGGAAAAAATAACAACATAATACAAATTCAAGAGCAGAATTTTTCATTGACCTATTTTCTTCGGGGGAAAAAAATCAGCGGCCATTTTAACCGGATCCACTTTCAACCGGTTCTGGCGGGAATCTACCGAAATCCGAGATGCTAGTTCGGTTAGCTTTGCTCTGCTTTGTGTAGTTTGTGTTGGTTGTGACTCTTTTTAGCTTCACTCAGTAGGTAACACTCAAGATAGAAGCAAAAAAACAGGCCCGTTTGATTGAACTGGTCTCCTAAAATTAAGTTTAGTTCGTCTGTTTATGATATCCGTTTTACAACAGTAGTTATATCCATTAGCTACAAACTGTAAGCTAGCACTTAACGTTAGCTCGATAGCATTAGCGCCGTTAGCAGTTTGTGCTGCCAGCCAGCTTGTACAGTTTACACTAAGCTACCTTAGCCTTAACTAAACCAGGTTGGAAGAATGGCGACAGGGAGAAGACAGATGAAGAAAAAACACACAGAGGAAAAAATGGATAAAAAGGTGTTTGATTTTAATGAAGAGGATGAAAAGAAAGAGTTGAGCGGCTCAGAGGAGGATGTCCGAGGAGGTAAGTGGAAGCTAACGTTAGCTATTGTTAGCTTTCTGTCAGATAACTAAAGAGCATTAACTTTGAATTTTTATGACTTTCTGCCACAAGATGAAACTCTTATAGTGGACAAGCTGGCCAAAAAGAGACCTGCACCTGACTTTGAGGAGGGGCCAGCATCATGTGCTATGGGGTATTAATACTGTTTTATTACAACTTTATCTAATAACTGTTGAACATTGTCAAATGCAGTTTGATGGCTAAAATAGGTTTCAACGAGTATAACAATCAGAAGGCTGTGAGTTGATTGTGATTGTAACATAATGACTTATGGAAACATACATTAAACATTTGACCTAGGGGGGAAAGGCATTGATGAGAACAAAACATGTTTGAGAAGTCTTAATGGATCATATTAAGAGGAGCTGGGAATATAGAGAATCCTGTAATACTTTTGAAGACTACATTTAGTTACTAACAGCATATGTATACGGTATTAACACTTTCCTCACTTTCAGAAATGAGGTACAGTCCATGTTGGAGAGATTTGGAGGTAAGCAGCTTTGAGTTGTTGAAAATGGGATCAGATATGTAACCTAAACTTATTTTTTTCACTGACTTTAAAGTGTCCATAGCAATAAATGTTGAAAAAGTTAAAATATTGTCATGTTAGGTTTGGTGCTGAAAGTGTAGTTTTTTTTTCTTGCCTTTTGATCAGGCATTTACTGATTTGAACCACAATATTGGTAATGTTGTGCTGTATATAAACACTTTATATATACTCTGTATTCCAAACCTTTATAATTGTAATGTTGAGTATAATTGTTCTTTAAAAGTTTCTATTTTTATTGTATGTACTTGTATTTATTTATATATGCTGCTACTATTACTATCTTAACATAGTCTTGCATTAAGAAAATATTTGGTATTAAAATTCAAATGTTATAGTGACTATATCCAGCTCTATTTCTTAGTCTGACAGAAACATATTCAGTGCTGTGTTATTTGCTTCCAGCTGATATCAGCAAAGTGATGCAGGCCAAGAAGAAACGCCTTGAGGGCCTGACGAAGAACTACATGAAGGGAAGCCAACACAAACTGGAGCAGCTGTGGAACAGCTATCACACCCAGAGGTCTGAAAACATAATTCAATTGTTGATATATGTAAGAAATAAATCCCTGCAGTAGGTTGAAAGACAAGAGTGTGTGTTTGCAGGCAGAAGATGACACACCAGTACTCCCAGCAGGTGTCCTCAGCGCTGCAGCAGTGGGAGGCTGAAGCCCAGCGAGCTGAGGAGCAGGAGGAGAAGCTCAATGTTTGTTCACTTCCTTGTTTGATTGGTTAGATCGGGATAAAGCTTTGACACTCTGTGGCTTCTAGTGCTACATCCCCTTCTGATCCTTTTGTTAGATCTCTTCATCACATTATACCTCTAAGTACATATACCAAAGGGTTCACAGGCTTCTGTTTATTGATAAATCTCAATAATATCATGCTGAGGAAAAAAGACTGTGTTTCTTCTCCTTGCAGAATCTGTTCAGACAGCAGCAGAAGATCCTGCAGCAGGCCAGAGTGGTTCAGAACCAGAAGCTGAAGACCGTCAGAGAGCTGTACGAGCAGTTTGTGAAGGTCAGGAAACTCCAAACAGGATGTTGAGTGCTTTCATATATAATGTAAGCTGCTGACACCTAAAGAAAGAATTTGAACTCTTAAGTATAATTCAAGCCAGGGTCAAAAGTGAAAAGTAGATTTTACAATAGTAATAAATCAAGGTATTTTTGAAAACCTTTAATTCTTGGATGCAGAACTGATGGAAAGATATTCTGTATTTTCCTTCTCTTTTTATTCTGTACTTTTTCCCCTGAATCCTTAAATAAAGAAAAGTCAAACTGAAGTTTTTGATTTTTTTTTCCAGAACATGGAGGACATGGAACAGAGCCATGATGCTTTCCTGCAGGGGGCGCAACAAGAGCTGAGGAAGGAGATGGCCACCCTGCAGAAGAAGATCCTCATGGACACGGTGAGTGTAGAAGATATTTATTCAAGTAAAACAGTAAAAAATAGGTAAACTTTATTATAGTAAATTAATACATTGAAGAGAAACATTACAGTTGCACTCACATATTAAACTAAATATTAAATATTCTTGTATCAAGCAGGTATATGATGTAAGTAGTTCCTGTTGTGTGCCACCTTTATTGTGTTGATGTTTGTTTTCACAGCAACAGCAGGAGATGGCCACAGTCCGTAAATCGCTGCAGTCGATGCTGTTCTAGCCTGCTGGTACCACAGTGATGAAGTAATATCATATTTGTATTCCTGATGCGTTGTCATTGTTGCATCACTTGTGTTTGCAGAGTTCTGTTTATATCGCGACTATGTTCCTTTACCGTTTGCAATTTTAGCTACTTTTGTACTTTTTTAGTAAAAATATTAATTAATTGTCTGTTCTACTGCTGAATTGTTGTTTTAGTTCATTCAGCAGGTAGACAGAGCAGCTTTTATTTAATGTCTGACTACAAAGAAGAGAGAGCAGAATATGTTTGGGGAAAAGATGGAAAAGTTGGGAATCCTTACGAGAAACTTTCAGAGTTGAACTAAAACATTAAGTTATATGTATCACAAATGTTTGAAATTGAGACAAAGAGTTTAAGATCAAAATTTCACACTGAATAATTAAAACTGGGATTTTCACCACACCGTCAAAAAGATTAGAGAAGAATTAAAATAAAGTTTTTTGTACTGCACAGTGTGGTGAACTGTCTTTCATTATAGTGTTAGGAATTCAGTTTTATAATAACTATTAAGTGTCTGCAGTAAATGTGCACCAGTTGTTGTGTTTTGAGTACAGCTGAGAAATATAGTGGAATAAGAAATGTTGCTTGTTAATACATTTTAAAGGATATAGGGGACTGTCTGTATTTCCTAATAATTGATCATTTGATTAAACAACCCCAGGAGTTTTTTAATTAGTAGACTTACACTAACCATTGGTATAGAATATAACCAAACACTACTTTTAGCTTCTAGATTAGATTTTAGTTATTGCATGTTTTATTACTTTCTATTATTATATCTATGTCTTTGTGTTTGTTTTATGATTCTTGTTTCACATTGCTGCTGTAATGGCTGATTTTATTGTTTATAATCTGTTAATAGTTAGACAAGTCTAGCTGTAATTTAAACTGAATTCAAATGCCTTTTTATCCAACAGGATGAAAGTAACCGAATACATTTACTCAAGAACTACTTTATGAATTTGAGGTACTTGAGTATTTGCCTTTTCTGTTCTGCTATTTTGGTACTTAAAGTATATTTTGATGGTAATACTTGAACAAAGAGTTAAAATGATTCACGAGAAATATCAAACTGAAATTGAAAGTCGCAACTTTTGGATTGAATTTTCGGTACTTTTTCGTGTGACACCGGAGATTCCCACTCTTATTTTGAAGTGCATTTCCTGTTGTGAGTCGAATCAGCTCAGAGACATTTGCACCGCGGACCGTCCGTTAACAAATCAACAAAACGGACCACAACATTCAGGTAAAGTTAACAAATACCGCCTTTATATTGTTGTTATCATTGGTAGCGACAATGGTTGATTGATGTTTAGTCAGATTGGTCTTCGTATTTGTGTATCTGTAGCTACTTTGGCTAGCTCTCTATGCTAACTCAGCTAGCTCTTTGGTAACTGGACGTTATTCAGTGTAACAAAAAGCTGATTTTAATGTTGTCTTTGTATAGTATTCTCTGCGTTGCTCCTCTCCCTCTTCTTCTTATTAAATTATTATCTATATAAACGGCACCATCAGCTCAATTATGCGATGCTATGTTTGTGTCGTTAACCTCCTCTCTAATTAATTATTTCTCAGGTTAATTGTCATCAGCGCCCGGTCGACATGAGCCTGGATTCAAGGTGATTTTAAAGCGGGGAGCCGGGTGGTTTAGTACTGGAGGAGGCCATGGAGGAGACGTTAGCAGGGAGTCCCTGTTCCTCGGAGCCGGACAGTCCTGGAGGTCTGAACCGAGGCTGCCTCCTGAACCCCGCGGACGTCCTTTACCATGATCTCTCCATCATTGTCCCAGAAACACCCAGGTAACACGCCTCCTTTACACAGCTGTTTTTGTATATATGTTAATTATTCATACAGAGAAAAATGACCCACTACAAGTTAAAATTCCTGCCTGAAAAACCATGATTAAGTATGTAATCAGCAAGATGAACTAAAAGTGTTGATAGTGAAATACATGTTTCTTATCTGGTGTTTTTGGGTTAATATTGCTGGTACATTAAGATATGTTGCATTTACTACTGTAGATGTTTAAATCCTTAATATACTGTTGGGTAGTTAAATCTACCGAGTGGCTGTTAGAGACAGTGATCATGTGTGTCTGTCACTCAGAAAGTGAAAGTGAGAAATAAATGAAGGCACAATTATGGCCAACAGGCATTTGCTTCCTTCATCTTAGCGGCGTATGGATCAGTTCTCTTTATGTCACTGTCACCCAGGACTCGTCAAGTTACAAAATTAATTTCTCCAACTTTAATAATATTTAAAACTAAAACAGACAACACCAGAAAGAAATGAAATTACACAGTTGCTGAGTGTGAAGGTCTTTTTAGACATGAATATTCTGACATATTGCTGCCTGAACAGGACAATCTCAGCACTAATATTTAAATGAAGATGTAAAGAATTACAGTGTAAAGCCAGAAAAAGAATATAACCACAAAAAAAAAACAGAAATAGGAAAAGGGAAAAATTAGAGCAGTATTGTTTACTGATTTTCATGTATTTTGTCACTAAAATCTGAAAGGTTGAGATTTATCTGCATCTGTGCAGAAATACCAGGTTAAAAAATAATTAATAGGCATGCAAAAAAGAGCTTACAAATGCATGAGTAATATTTGTTATTCCAACTGTGATCATCAAGCAATGCTAAGAACTGTTGGACATCTATATATGTTTGCAGAGACACAACAAAAATCAAATATTGAGGTCCAGAAACCTCACTCTACTCTTTAAAGGGTTTTTTTCTTAAACTGATTTAACGTAACCATCTGGTTTGTTTCTTTATCAGCCCACAACTTGGCAAACGGAGGCGACACGCTCGTCTCACTGAGGAGCATTTCAGTCCTGTAAGTCAGAAACCATCAAAAGATTTTATTCAACTCATCATCACTGTCTTCAGCTCTGATGTTGACTTCTGTGTGTTTGTGTCCTCAGCTGGCTGTCGGTGGATCTCCGGGACGTCCAGAGCTTTCACACAAATCCAAACGCAGACGTCTGGCTGCAGCGATGGGCGAGCACAGTGTCGGGTTTGTGCCAGCTTCATCTCTCAGGGCTTTTCCTCTGGGCACCTGGCTGGAGGCCCCGCTGTCTGCATCCTCCTCGTCTTCCTCCTCTTCCTCCTCCTACTCATCCTACCTCACACCTGCTTCTGAGGAGGAAGTGGAAGAAGTGGCTTCTACCGTGGCGGGCCCCTTGGTAGAAACCAGTCCTCCTTGTCTCAGGCAAAGGTTGAAGCAAAGGAAGATGGCAGCAACGGTTTCAGCTTCACCCTCGCCACCTTCACCGCCACCATCCACCTCATCCGACTCTCTGTCCTTCCTGACTGAAGAGGAGAAGAGATGGCTGAACGGGGAGCAAGGAAGCACTTCAGCAGGTGAGGAGACTGTTGATATTTACCTCTAACAGGCAAAAGTTGATTAAAAATTCCTTTAGGAGAGACACTACTGGCGAATGAGGTTATTTTTTAAATTTATAGAAATCATCATAAAACTTCCCCGGTTTTTTAAATTCACATTATTCACTATTTTTTGCATTACAACTTTTCTGAAATTGTATGTCTAGATACGCAAATGAGGTGTGACATTTTTAAACATGCACTAATTTGCATATATTTCCGGGAAATTAATCTGAAACAAATTTCAAGTTGTTTTATTTTGTTGATGTATTAGATTCAAACTTGTTTACTGAAGGACATCAGGGAATCTCCTTCATAGATAATAAATAACAACTTTCAAAAGCCATAAAAAAAAAAATTGCTTATTTGTCATAATTGTTACTTGTTAATTATTTGATTTATCCTAATGATAGAAAAAAATGATCATGATTGAGCTTATTCATTTAGTCAGCTCTGGTCTTAACTGGACGTATGAATGTGAATATGTGATCCTAATTTGTGTTTCTGCAGCAGCGGCTGAAGAGATCGTCATCAGTGACGATGAGGAGGCTGTGGTTCGTTTAGCGCAGCAGGAGGAAGACGAGGCGATGGCTCGGAGCCTGCAGGTAGGAATCACCTTCACGAGCAACATCATACTTATTTCTTACTTATGTTTTACTTCAATTTTCATTACTATTTCACTATCACTAACTATCTTTTATGTTATTTGACTTTCAAACATTCCTTTAATTATTTAAATGTAGTCTTTTTTTTACTCAACAGTTAATATTACTATTACTTTCTCTTCACTTATTGAGGTATTAACTTATGTGCATTTACCCACACGTGTGTCCTGACATTTTTCATGTGGAGGGAAAATAGAAAAATGTTTTTGATGCTTTTTGCTCGTTCAGGCACAGTTTGACCAGGAGGAGACCCACACCAGACACCAGCACCACCCGCACCACCACCACCACCACCAGCTTCACCATTATCTCCATCAGCAGAGCCACCACAGGGTGAGACGGACACTCTTTACCTGTCAATCATCCTGCTGATCTTATGTGTATCTAAAGTCTGATATTTATGATGGAGACATTAAGAAACGTGTGTCAGGCCTCAGCAACCTATTAGATAGAACAAGTTTAGACTGTTAAAAAACAGAAAAGGCTAAAAAGAATTAACAACTTGAGACCAATGCACAATCTAAATGATTGAATACATTTAAAATAAATAAATAAGATAAATTCAATTTAAATGCTGTCACAGCAGTTATAGTATTAAAGCAGTGAAATAAAAATAGGTTTAAAAAATACATTAGATAGATTAAAAAGACAATCCAACAATTAAAATGACTATACAATTAATTTACAAAGCTTTATTAGTAATAGTAAAGTAAAATCAGGAATTTATGTGAAAACATATTTTACAAATTACAAAATAAAAAGGCCAAAAACACGTAAAAAATAATGGAAAACTACATAGGATCAAATATTGGATTTGGATAATAAAAACAATAAAGTATAATAAACATTTTAAAACATAAACACAGTAGATGATATAAGATAATAAACTGTCTAATAATAGTGTAATAATGTCTGATAATAACTAATGTTTTTCTCTGCAGTATAATCCGTACTTGGACCCCAGCTGGATGCCTCATTTACTGGCTGCTGCCTCTCCTGTGGTCGGCTTGGAGGACGGTGAGATCATCAACACAAACCTCAGAGCATCTCACGCTGACTGTCGTTTTATAATAATAAATGTGTATATAATAAATATGGTGTCCGACGGAAAAATATTTAAACTAACATCAATTGAGTGACTTTTTTCTAGACGTGTTTTTATGTCTACATGTTAGCCCTTGCCCTCACTGCTGCGTTCTCTTTGCTGTGGTTGCTTCACAATAAAAGCCCCGTACTGATATAGCTGGTGTGTGTCTACAGATCTGATTGGTCAGCGCAATAGACGTGGCCAGGGGAGAAGGAGGAGAGCTCAGCCTGATCTTTCAGAAGACCTTCAGGGAAACGATTATGAGGTGAGGAAAATGACAAAACTTGGTCACAATTTTGATACATTCACAAGAAATACCATGCTGCTAAAACCATGAGGTAAATACTGAAATTTGTTTGCTTAAGTCAGATTTAAAAGAAGCTTTTTTTGTCTTGAATTTATTTTCACATTTTGGGGGAAATTAATTTAAACTTTTAGCATTAAGAGCTCTGCATCATATTAGCTTTTTTTCTCCTTTTAAATTAAAAGCCAACTTAAACTCCAACTTGGAACCTTCAAACTCAAGGATTTTGTCAACAAAAACAAAATCTATAATAAAAGTAGTCAGTAGTTAAAAACTGGCTTCACCTCAGCCAACAACAATAAAACCCTGTTTTTACATGAATGTGTTGGTAATAATACCTAATGATGTAATATATAAAAGTGTAACAGCCTGTTTCCTGATGTCTCCTAACATTCTGCCCATCTGCTCGTCTTTCAGGCTCTCCTGGCATTCGAGGAGCGTCAAGGAGCCGTTATGTCCAAAAAGTTAAGTCGGAGGGAAATCCAGAGGTTTCCAACCAAAACCTTCCAGACCGCCAACAGCGCCGGGAACACTCAGTAAGTCCACCAGCCGCTCGGACTCTGAAACGTACTAAAATGACCAGATATCATCTCATCAATGTTGACCTGGAACATTTTAATTGTCCTTTAACATCAGACTTGCCTACATAAACCTTGGTGTGTATTTTGTTTGATACTGTTGTTAGGATGAACTATCTGCTTCTCTTTTATTTTCCATGTCGGTTATTCTAGCTGTTGTACTGAAAAAGTAAAGTGTCTTCTCCTGACTCATTGGTTTCTCTCCTCTGCTGATGGATTTGATTGACAGGTGTCAGATCTGTTTCTGTGACTACACTGATGGGGAGAAGCTGAGGATGCTGCCCTGTTTCCATGACTACCACGTCCAGTGTATCGACCGGTGGTTAAAGGTAACGGCTCTTACCAGTTTACAGTTTGACAGTTTGACATTTAGGTCAGCCTTTTCTTCTCTGTTCTCTCTCTCTAAGCGGAAAATGTGCTGTTTGTAAAGGAAAGGTTAACAGTTTTTTTAAGTCATTTTTTTCAACAATTAAACATTTTTTTCAGCTATAATCCTTCCTCCTGTTTTCCCTGTTGAAGGACAGAGGGTTTCTTATGCTGTACAGAATGTAAAGCCCCCAATCTGTGATACTGGGCTATATAAATACAATTAATTATACATAATATATATGTTTCTTTGTTTTCTCATTATGAAGGAGTGCAAAATCCACAGATTGTATGAAACTTCAGCAGATGCAAACAACCACTAAACCACTAAATGTAAAGAAAAAATCTGACATTTTAACTTATTCGACTAATTTCATATCACATTTATTTAGTTTTCCAAAAAGAAATCTTTAGTTTCTCATTATGAAAACTAATGTGTCTTGACAAAATATTTTACTTGTTAAAATCAAAAAGGCTGCATTTAAAACAGCCTGTTTACATTATATATATATAAAAAAACCCTCTGAATATCTTCATTGGTCGACAGGAAACAAGACATTAGAAGACGGCACCATGAATTTCTTCACTAATTTCCTGTGTTTTTTTAAGGTAACTGACTGGTGAATTGATGAAAATACTTTTCTGTCTTCCCTCCGACAGGATAACACCACCTGTCCCATCTGCAGAGCTAACCTGGCGGACGCCGGCGCCCTCGCCCCTCAGCACCTCTGACCTCAGCGCCTCCTGCAGGGCGACGCCGCGTCTGTTTTCTACTGTGAGCTGATGGTTTGTGCTCTCTTCCTGCCAGTGTTTCAGTCTCACTGTTATTTGTGTTTAAGGAAATACAACTTTTTTTTTAATACTTTTATTTAATAATTTTCAGTTAGATCTGAATCGACTTTTAAGGGAACAAAACAATAAAACCTTTAAAGCTGCTGTTACTTGTTGTTTTGTCTTGAGAGGACGGATGTGTCAGTCTTTTTACCAGGACTGAAATAAATGTTAAGACTTTTACTTCCTCTTCTGTTCGTCTCATTTTTTCCCACAGGACAAATGAATCCTCCAGATGGTTACAGTGAATTGTGACTTGTCTGAGTCTCTGAAGTGTCTCTGCGGAAGCGTTTTATTCCTCGTAGTAGCGTTTCTTCATGGCTCTGTATTTCCTCAGGTAGTAGAGCGCCTCCAGCTCTCTGGCCACGTACTCCCCCCGAGCAATCATCTCCTTGATCTGCTCCGGGTCCTGCACACTTTTGTTTTTATTGAACGCCGCTCTCAGACGCTCCCTGAAGTAGTCACCACCTTTAGGATACTCTCGGCCAAGGTAGAGGAGCTGGGGAGCCACAGAGGGGTGAGAAGGCTTAAATAAATGAATTAAATATAATTTATTATTATTATTATTATAACAGCCAAGAAAAAGTTTGGTGGTGAACTTGTTCAGCAGTGTTTTATTGATGACATGACAGAGAATTTCAATGAACTAATATTATTGTGATCATTTTCTCAGGCTTTTTTTCTTGTTTATGAAATGTTAATGTTTTTATTAAACAGCCAATCCAAAAACCTTCATAATTTAGTTTACACTCACATGTGGCAAAGAAAAAAAATCATAGACATTCTGAGATGCTAAAATAAGTTCACGTTTTCCTTTTTTCTTTCATTCTTACTTAGAAAAAAGCAAATCAACAATTAATTGTCGATACATTTTTCTTTTTTGTTGATTCACTTGTTAAACCACTAATCATTTAATCTGTATAAAGAATACTTTAGTTTCTCATCATGTGGTGAAATACCCTGTTTTAACCAGACATTTTTTTTTAAATGTCTGGTTGAAACATGAGAAAAATCTAATTTAGACAAGAAAATAAACATGGGTGACTGTCAGCAATTAAAAAAAAAAAAAGAAAATACTGACTTGACATTCCAGTACAGTTTTTGTATGTTTAATATTTCTATTGTATTGTAAGGTTCTTGTGTGTTACTTATTTTTTTCTGCATATATTTGATCCGTGTTCAGGTGAGTATAAGCTATCTGAGACAAACAAGCTCTGCAAACATTTAGTGGCAAGGGAAAAACATCCAAGCAAACACTCACATTTTTATAGAGCCGGACCACTTCAGCCCTCAAAGGGTTTGCCATTGTTCCAGAGAGGCGGTCAGAGCTGAAAATTATAAGTTAATAATGATTTATCTGCATTTACATCCGTCTTTGTGCTGCTGCAACATCTGCATTTCAGTAAAGGATTCACTTATCGCATTTAAATTTTAAATATAAATCATTAAACTCCAAAAGAAAAGAATAGAAACCTTTTAAAGTAGATTTAAAACATAAGAACAGAGACAAAAATACAGGAGTGGAGGAACAGATGGTAAGTGGTGATGTTTAGCTTCTGTTAGCTTCAAACCATAGACTTTTAACGCTAACAAACAGCTAACTTATGCTACAAGGAAGCTAGCAAACGGTCCGACAGTTAAACTTTTACGTTGCCAGTCGACGATCGTTATCGGAAAAATACATTATTCGTCAATTACAAACACACTTAAGTTTTAGTGTGCCTAACTTTCTCTGGCAGCACCAGGTGTCTTCCTACCTGTCCTGGTGACCTCTGCTCTCCGCAGCTGCCTGAACTTTCTCCCACAAAGTGCAGCCGACTTAGCCAACAACGCGTTCGGCTAAAATCGACGAGAATCGCTTTGTGTCCGGTAGTTTATGTCTGTGGTTCCTTTAACAGGTCAGCTGTAGCTTTAAGACGATTAAAGTTAAACGGTGGGCGTTATATTTAAACGTTTGCAAAGAGCAAACTGTGGCCAAAAAAAGTCAGCAACCAAAGAGTTAAAAAGGTGGAGATGGTAATCTCCAAAACTGTCAAAACAGGGTTCAGCTGAGTTTCGCGCATGCGCAAACGTGCATCTTGTGCTGTAGATGAACTCTTGCACTGAATTGATTTTATTTTGTCAGCATTTTGCTGTATTAATAGTTATATATATATTGGGGTTGTTGATTATTTGACACTCTTGTGTTATTGTATCAGGGTTATTGAACACTTGTTTTCCTATTGGGTTATTGATAATTTGGCATATTTACATTGGGGTTGTAAAAATAGGTTTGTGCACTATTGTTGGGGTTATTGATGTGCTGAAATTATTGCTGAGTTAATTATTTTTGTGGACTTAAATTGTAAAATGTTTGTACTGTTTTTTCTATTGTCTTAGAAAAGTTAAGAAATATATTTTATTGTAGCAACAAAGTGAACATAGTATTTGTAAGAGGAGACAAAAAGGACAAATCAAACGTGAGTATTCAAGTTATGTTATGATTATGTGGATTAAAAAATAACTGCATCCAAAAAAAGGTTTTTCAGATGACAAAGTGTATTTCTATATGCTTTGTTTCCAGACTAAATCCCCTTGTAAACAATGAAAGTAACACATAGAATAATTTTTTTTTTTCCATATGAATCTTTTTATTCTTTAGACAAAATGTTTCTCATTAATAAAAACATGATAAAGGCACACAGCAGCTAATAATGTAAGAAAATGTCCGTCTGAAAGTGTAAACTCATGTGCTAAAACATCCTCGGACCGGAGTTTAACTCGCATTCAATATTTTGATGTATTTCACTCTGACATTTTTATCACACTTTCTGTACGTTTTCAACTACAAAACACATCAACACTCACTTCACTCACACCTGTGATTCTGCATCAGTCCTCAGCACCGGGAGGTTTAATGCTGACTGAAAAGAGGCAGTGATAGTTAATCCTCTTCTGTCAGCAGGAAGGCAGTGTTTATTCGGACTGTAGACTTTTTCCGCCTCACACTTTTGTTTTTATGCTGCATTTGGCAGATGTGAATTCAAACCGGGAGGACACAGTCTGGAAGGAGGCACATCCTGGATCAGAGGGTCAGTAGTTGGTCTTCAGCCTGCGGTTCTCCTCCCTCAGCCTCTCCACCTCCTCCACCAGTGACTCGTTCACGGAGTATTTCTCAATCAGGCCATGGATCTCGTTCTGAAACACAAAGTGACGTCAGACACTAGATGCAGAATCTCATGACTAACATCATCATGCTATTAGAGGAGTATTCATCTTCACACACTGCAGCCCTAGCTGGTACTGTTAAAAGTCCAGAGGCCACAGAACAAAGAGAAAATGTGATGGTTCCTACCAGCTGGATGTAAAACTGTCGGACCATCTCGACCTGCAGGTTGACGATGTCTCTGTGACAGACGTCCCTGAAGAGAGGAAGATCAACATTGGGTTTCTCCTTCTTCAGTCATTTAATATTTACTCATTTGTGGTTATCCAAAGTTCAGGTACCTGAAGTCCTCCAGAGTTTCATGGATCATGTTCTGGATAAAGTGGATCTGCAGGGAGGTGAGAGGAGCCGCTCCCGCCTGTCCGACCACCTCCGCGATGTTCTGGGAGAGCGAGGAAGAGACAGCGGCCGACAGAGCTGCACCTGAAGGGACAGACAGAACCGTGAGGAACCAGAAAACTCCACACACCCCTCCACCCCTGGAGGTGTTGCTCTACCTGCTGTGGTGGCGGCAGTGGCTCCCTGTACAGGTGAGTCGTAGCTCAGCTGAGCTTGAATACCATTGGCTCTCCTGAGGCTGGGCTCCGGGGTGAAGAAGGGCGGGGCCGGCTGGCTGTGATTGGTCGGCTGGGGTGCTGTGGGCGTGGTCCGATCCTCCCCCTCCAGGCTTGAGCTGCTGGCCTTGTCAGACTGTCAATTAAAAGCGTTGTTTGTCATATTACACAGTGCAATGTGATATTATGTTATGTCAGATTGAAGCCAGAAGTCAGCACCTTTCTGGAGTCACATGGCTCGGCTGCAGCAGCCAGGATTGGCTCCTCTTCTTTGATTGGAGGAGGGGTCTGGAAGACGGACAGGGGGCTGTAGCAGCGACCCGCAGCTGCTACCAGGGGAGTTCCAAGTGGGGTCTTACGGTGTGAGTTGGAACCTGAATGAGAGTCTGAAAAATAAGTCCCAATGTTCAAAGAACCCAGAGGAGTAAAGCAGTATTATTTCTAAAAGTTGTGTAAATCTCTGTTCTGTTTAATTAGACTTTATGCAGCTTCCTCTAAAGGCTCTTTAAAGATGTGAAGTTTTCATGCACTTTAAGAACCAGTAGAACCAGTAGAGTGAAGGAGGGTCTGACCTTCTCTGACTGGGGAGAAGATGTCCAGACTGGCTCGGCCGATGACCTGCGGCTGACCCTCCCCTTCTCTGGACAGCATCTCCAAACTGTTCACTACAGAAACACAGCATCACAATTAGTCCAGAACCAGAATCCTCATCCAAACCAGCTTCTGTCAAACTTCAAACTGACTTCTTTTTGTACCGTGTGTTCTTCCAAAAGGTGTGTCTCCAGTTAATCCCGGGGTTCGAGACTCTGGGTTCAAAACAGCAGGACAGAAAGAAGAGAAGGTTTAGTTGCATGTATATCCAGCTGTGCAAAGACTCGTGGTAACGCTGATCAGGGGGATTCAAAGTGTGAGTTCTGAGGAGGCAGTAAGAGTCTAACCTTCCCGAGCAGGAGAGAAGACGTCCAGACTGTTTCGTCCAATGCTGCCGAACTTCTCCACAACAGGAAGCTGCTCCGTGCCCTGCTGGCCTTCAGCCTCCCGGGACATCACCTCTGCACCAGTGCCACCTGCAGGACACGTCGCTGTGAGTACTCTTTGAGCCGTCTATTTATTTACAGTAGATAAGCCTGCAACTAACAATAAGTAACAATGACAATCTCTGTGAGGGTTATGGGATTTGATTCCGTAAAATAATGTAAAAACAAAAAATGAAGGATGTACTGCAAAGTTTCAAATGTTGACATTTGAAACTAAAACAATGCTGCACAGCTTTTTTTCTTGGAATTTCGTGGCATTGCTGCACAGAACATTCATATTATTCTAATTATACAATCTTAAAATTGATTCCAGTGGTTGTAAGGTCCACATATTTCATACAACTCAGGAGACTTTTGAAGCCGAAATTAATTGAAAAAAGTTCGATGTGAATTTTTAGAAAGGATGTTTTTATTTAGCCAAATACTCGTCTTCAGTCCATATCCGTGTGCGTAAAGCTGTTTAATAACAACATTTTCACTGTGGTCAAAAACTCTTCAGTATAGCCCCAAAAAGAAATTAAAAATATGCAAAATTTCACAGAACAAAAGTCTAAAATTCACAAGGTGCAGTGACCGAAATACCTGATTATCAAAACAGATGCAGATTACTTATTTGTCAATCAGCTAATCAATAAATCATCCAACTGTTTCTGCTCTAAGCCAATGCAACATGATCACAGGGAACAATGAGACGAACCCACCTGTACCTGTCACCTGTCTGTGGGGGGCGGGGCCTGTGCTGGGGACGGGGTCTGGTTGGCTGTTCGATGTCTTGATTGAGGATCTTTTGGTACTGGCAATCTTAATGGAGCCCAGTTTACTGGACTGGAGCAGATGAAACAGAGAAAGAAAAAAATATGTAAATGGATTTTAGATTAATTTACTGACTGAAACCTTGCTGGCAATGTGGTTCACATTAAGGAAACTGACAGCAAATTAATTATTTATCTGCTTTAAAGTCTTTGGATACCTTGTGTTTGCTGGTGTTGCTTTGGAAACGCAGGCAGGTGACAGAGGTTTTATGTGCCACAATGATCCTGGTGGGGGCGCTGGAGTTCCTCAGGTCGTACTGGTAGATCTTCCCCTGAGTGGATCCGACTACCAAACCTGTACCGTCTGTCGTGAAGTCTACCGAGGTCAGGGGACTGTCCACCCGGATTGACCTCAGGACACTGGAAACACACACACACACGCTTACACCTGAAATTCACACTTATTGTTTCTTATCATTAAAGCATAAATGTCAATCAATCAATCCCTGCTTTTAAATGTCAGTTAGGACAGCATTTTTCAATATTTTCCTGATCAACAAAAAAAAGAATTCTTCACTATCAAAGATCAAAATATACAATGGTGGGTTCAGTTACTCATCTGGGGATTATGTAACCCATAATATTTCACAAATCTTAAAACTGTTATGTTCTGTAATCAGAAATACGGTAAAGTCTTACATCTTGCTGGCCGTGTCGTAGCAGACGATCTTCTTGTCCAGACCGACGCTGACCACCAGCAGTTCACTGGCGGGGGAGAAGGCCAGGCCGGAGCCCGGTGCCTTATGGGCGCTGTCAAATACGTGAAGCTCCTTCTGGGTGTTGGAGTCCCAAAGGACCACGGTGCCGCTGTCAGAGACGCTGCCCAGCAGGGAGCGCTTCAGCGAGGACAGCCTCAGGTCATGGATGGGCTACAGATAAAACACAGCTTCAGTTAGTCTGAACTCAGGAAAAATGTTCTCATGAGGTCTTTGAATAAGTCGTGGTCAATATTTTTAACAGTAAATGTTGAATGAGTGAATTTAACCCGCTCTGACCTGGTTGCTGCCATGTCCGAAGGCTTTGCTGGACAGGTTGGTGGTCAGACTGTGGAGGACCAGATCTCCACTGGTGGAACCGGAGGCGACGTAGCTGTCATTAGCATTAAAGGAGACACAGGTCACCTCCTCTTTATGGTCCTGAGAGACAGAGGGTGTCACATAAAACTTTAAAAAGATCCTTCTGACAGCTCAGTAAGTAAATTAAAACACTATGAAATAGACGTGTTAAAATTTGTGTTTCAGCAGGTGCTTCAGAAAAAAGGTGTTCAAGTCCTGTCCTGTCCTGTGTGAGGTCTTACCTTGAGGGAGCGGTGTAGTCTCTTTGTCTTCAGGTCCCAGATGTGAACACTGTTATCCAGACCTCCACTGACCAGAAACTGAGACGAAGAACTCAGACACACACGGGTTTGCTTTTTCTGAAGAAACAATGAGAAAAGCCAGTGTGAGTATGAAACTTAACTACTGTCTGCAGGTTAAGTTGGACAAAATACATTTAAAAACACAATAAATAGCCATATAAATAACAAGAAAGCCATGTGCTCACCCCCTCGCCCAGTTCCACCACTGAAACAGGAGTTGATTTGAGGCTGGAAACTACCAGCTTGTCTCCGCTGCTGCTGGCACTGACCAGGTACTGGTCTAGAAGAACTGGTCAAGGCTGGTTCAACTTTCATCCAAGATTTCTGAATCTGACACTTAACAATTAATTGATTACTCTGCAGGATAATCAGTGGGTTATTTAATAATGTATATCTCTTAATCAGGATACTGTTGGAGCTCCAGCAGGCCTGTGTGACAGGATGGCTGTTGCTATGTGGGTTAAACTGTTCCAGCGGGGCCATGGAAACAGCATCCCAGATCTTCACACAGTCTCCTGTCGACACCAGGCGGGTCACCTCCTCCATGGCAACACCTGGGGAAACACACACACACAGACACAGACACACACACACACACACGAACAGATTTCTCAGTTTTCTGACATTTAACAACATGATTGTTCTATTAATTGTAAAAGGAATGAAGAGATCAGTTGTCCTCCCATCCTTTGTGAATTAAACCATTTAGCCTGTACTGAAAATACATCTGCATGTATTTTTTTTTCATCACAAAGCTGAAAACACTGCTGTTTTTCTGACAAGATGAGAAGTTGACTTTTTAGAGATACTCGGTTCTCACAGGATAGCAATGCTGATCTTATGGAATAGGATGCATTGCTGTATATAAAGGAGTTAAATGAGCACACATCTACAGCAGTAAAATACAACATACACATAATACAGCAAGGATATTAACCCAAAACTATCGTATATAATAGTAAAACACTAATAGGGAACATTTACTGACATATCATCATCCACATTTCGCTTTGTTTTGAATGCAGGAATATTACTTGTAGAATATTTTTCAGTAGGGCATTAGTACCTTTTCTACATTAGAGGATCTGAGTATTTAATCCATCACTGTTGAACTGTGATCGTCTGTTAAACGGACAGGTAAGGCAATAATAACTAACGTTTGTTAACAGTGATACGTTCACTGACACTGACAGATCAGCTGCAGTTAACTTAAAACTATCAACAGCTGATACCCGGATGCTTTCAGTAAAGTTAGATCAACTTTAAAAATACCAACAAGCAGCTCAAGTATTCATGTTTATCTAACAAAACAGCAGCAGCACAAGTTTAACCGGTACATTATTTCAGCGAACCGACAGCGGATGAAGTTAGTTAACATTAGCTAACGGTTAGCAACAGCAGAAGACAAAATTAGCAACAGCGGTGTTTAAAGTTACAGAACAGCCATAAAAATCAGGATAAACAACATGAAACAAGCGCTAACTTATCGGGAATTAATTAAATGTTTAAGTCTGCTCTGTAAAACCTGCCATACATACCGTGAAATATAAATTAGTAACTGACAAGTTGTGCTTGAGGATGTTTTGTTTTGTGATCCGTCTGCAGCCAATAAACCGCCACTACGGAGAAGCGGGAAGGACAAAAAGGACAAACTTTTTTCTGTGTGACTTTATTGTACAGACAAGTGAACAGTGGAAGAAATACTCAGAAGATTACTAATATCACACTATAAAATACTCTGCTCCGGTAAAAAATAGTGCATTGACAAGTAAAAGTAGTAGTAGTTGTTAAAGTTAAAATGGGCTGTTTTTTTAATATAATTTTATGGTTATTTATTATGTTATATGTGTTATTTTAAGTGTATAACGCAGGATTTAACAGCAGTAGTTGCGTTCAATCTGCTTCATTAAGTGTTTGTTTGTTTTTCAAAAATAGTTATAATGCGTCAAAATCACCCAAAATATAATTACTAATATATTACACTAATCAACATTTTTCAAAGGAAAAGTAGCAAATTTTCCCATTTGTAAAACTGGACATTGTTTTCAAATGAAATCCAACTCAAACGATTATATTTCATTTTATTTAGTTTGCAGATTGAACATGAACTCAAAATAGAGTCAAAAAACAAATTAAGTATATAAGTATATCAACCCATTTGTAGTAAACCTGTTGGAGATTTTATACCAATTCACCCGAGGAGGGCAGCATTGTGCTATCACTACGTCTAGTCTGCGAAAATATTAGGAACAGAAGAAGAAATCTCCCGCCCCATCCGCTGTTCTTTTTAAACCAAGGCGGGACTCTTCACTTCATTCACTCTGTCAGCGTAGTTGGTGTTGAAACATCATTTGACTTAACAGCCCGCTACAAATATGGTGAGGACTAAAGCCGACAGTGTCCCCGCAACATACAGAAAAGGTACAGTAACACATTACAGATTTTTATAACGAATTAAGCATAAAATAGCTGATTTTTCCATGGCTGAAACTGTTTTGTTATGTAGTCTGGCGGGTTGGGAGCGAACCGAGACAGACAAAGCGGACAGAAGACTGTTAACAGAATAGTTTACCCGGAATAATTCTTTCACGTAAATACTATCGACGTTTTTGATACCAAATGTTAGCATTGTCAGGTTGCCTATCACTTTGTTATACCCAGGACCCGTCTCCCCAACAACAACCTCCCGCCAACACGGAGGCTGGGTCTGTTGCTTCCTCCTGAACAGCTGAAGAGATTATTTAAATCGTTATATGTCTTGTTATGACCAGAAATTATGCCGTATATCCAAATCTAACAGTTAATCTCAATATCCCGATTCATCGGAGGGGACCCACTTTTTATCCTTTTTGGTCTTTTCCAAAAGATAGTGTCTTGCTTTCTGCAAACTGGCGCCAGTTTTTAGCGCCGTAGTGCGGCTTTGCGCGGACTTCGCACCAAACCTCTTTAAAAGGTTACGTAATTTAACTAATTTTGGTTATCATCAAATGCATACGTGTGACAGGGTGGAAATGATCATCACCTTTCAACACAATATGTTTTCTGATAAATTCGGCATACATTTCTACCGCCGTTCAAGACTTGAATGAATGAAAACAGGACTTTAACAACCTGGGTTAGGCATCTTAGTGTGTAGAGCCCCTTTTAAAACATGGATCATGGATATTTTTAGACTCACGCGGACACTGTCAGACTAGCTATATTTTCTTTTTCAAACATGCTTTCGCAAAAGCTAATTTATCTAACCGTTTCTATTTTAACATTAAATCCAAATTACACTGCTTTTCTTTCACTTTTGCACAACACCGTTCCTCATAAGCGTGCAATAATGTGACTTCTTGCTGCTTGAATTATAGTTTCAAGCATGACATGGCTGTTTTCCTGGATTGTTATGATGATGCATATGGTCATCCAGTGTTTTTGTGTTTGCAGCTGTTGCAGCGGCTGCACCTCGGAAATCCCTGGGTGCCAGTTCAGCCAATGCCTCCTGCAGCAGCCCGGCATCCACACCTGGTCAGTCACTGCCACACAACATCACACTCAAAAACACACAAAGTACCTGGTGTGACGGAGCTGATACTGAAGTTATGATGCTTTTTAATTCACAGCAAAGAACAAATACGCTGGTGGTAACCCAGTGTTTGTCCGTCCCACACCGAACTGGCAAAAGGGTATCGGAGACTTCTTCGGTGGTCCCCCAAGAAAGCCAGAGAAGGAGAACCAGATGCCCCAGGAGGTGGAGGATGGTGAAGAGGCCGGAGGCAGCGGGATGTCAAAGGCCAGCAGGAAGTACGTTAGCTGGCTTTGCAAGAATCCTTTATACGAATAATCTTATTTTTAATATGCACCCTTCTTCTGAGACGGGTCCATCAGCTCAGCCTAGACTTTTCTAATGATTAGATTGAAATTAACAATTAATTGATTGTTTGGCCTGTGAATTGTGACAAACAACATACTGTGAAAACCAAGGTGACATTTTTGAGTTGCTGGTTTTGTACAAAGCAGCAGTCCAACACCTAAAGATACTCCGTTTAGTCTCTATGTTATAATGACACTGAAAAGCAGTGAATATTCACACTAAAGCAGATGCAACCAGAGCTAGTTGGACATTTTTGCCTGAAAAAAATAATAAGATTCATTATCAATATAAAGGAGTAAAAAAATGAGGTATCAGTTGATGACTTTGAATTAATTTTCTTGTAAAATTATTGATTCATTATCAAAATATTTGCAGAAGAGTTGTCTTGATTAATAAACTAATCTTGACAGCTCTTGAACATATGAAGTTTTTCTCATGTTGCAGCTTAAGCAGAAATATAAATTTGTGCTTAAAGCTGAAATGAGAAATTGTTCAGTGGTGGTTTAAAGACTTGTCTGCTGTTGAAACGTAGTACTTCGATGTCGCAATTGTATAACTCATAAGACAACTAAAATTAACTAAATGTTTTGTCAGATTTTATAGTTGACCTCTAAATCAGACGTTTCCTCCACTGGATGACAATTGTAATGTCCTTTTTATTCTGCTAAGGACTTTGTAGACACCATTATTATACTGAGAAGATTCTGGGATTTAACAGTTGTGCTTTTTGTTTCTGATCAAGGGTAAATGTATTAACCGCGGACACTAATTTAAACTAAACCATAGATGTACAGATGTATAAAGTGTGTTCTTTTGAGTCTCCAAAAACAGTTTCCTTTCATTTAGACGTTTTTGTTAATCCACGTTTTGTTTTGCTGTGTGCAGGTCCAGACCGCTGCCTGCTGAGGATGAGGAGGAGGATGAATAAAGACGATGAATAACTGAATACGTTTCTGACCGTCAGTCCTGTTTGGTGCCTCCTGTTCCTGGCCTTTTTATTGTATATCTGTATATATAATTTCTGATGAATTCAATTTGTATAGATCAATAAACTTTTTTTGTTAACATTTTTAACCTGAAGAGTTTTGACTGTGATGTGTTGCTTTAAAATATTTTTGCTCTGGTAGGTGTCGCATATGACAAGAGTCAATGTGTTCCTTAAGTTTGTTGTAGTTGAGAAGCTAAAATTTAAAAATATTCAGTTTATGAAGGTGTGCAATTGACTAAAAACTAGCGTACCCTCTGATATTTGAGGGGTTGGAATCAAACGGTATTTGATATTTTTCTTTAAAATGACAAATGATTGATCAAATATTTGTGAAGTAATTTGCTGTCAATCTTTTTGCTCAATTAAGACTTTATTCTCTCCCACAAACACCAAAGCAGACTCAATAGCAGAGTGGATATAAAACATTGCATAGAATAATGGTACATGAAGCTGAAAGTAAGAAACAAGTTAAATGTTGAAGGGCAATTACCAAATAAAAATAAACTGTCTTTAATTAAGCTTATATATTAGGTTAATTTGCTCACGTACTAGACATAAGTACAATTTTGAGGTACTTGAATATTTAATTTTATGCTACTTTATACGTATGCTACTATATTTCAGAGGTAAATATTTTACTTTTTACTTCACTGGTTTTATTTAACAGCTTTGGTTTTGGATTACTGTTTGGATGAGGATTTAAAAACAATCACTTTATAAAATATAACATTTTCCATTGTAGTTTTGCTACATAGGTGAAAATCTGAATACTTCATCCTCCTCTGTCAGTGACCTCACATCTTCTCATGTGGCTCTATTTTGGACACTGACTCCGCCCTGCCGGAATGTCGCGAGACTTAAAGTAATTGGACCTGCTGTTCGGGAACATGAACCCACATCTCAAGATTAATTCATTAAAATGTGCGCTTTATGAATGAATAACTTTCACCAGAGCTACTCTCAAAACTTCTCCGGGATATTCGACGTTGGCGAAACGCTTAAAAAAGCAGCTAGCTAGCCTAAATTGCTCTGTTTTATTGTTTTTTTATCGATAGCAAGCCGCCCCGTCAAGAAGTCCAAAGGTGAAAATCAAACGTAACCTACGGAAGCCCGCTAGGCCAAAGCGAAGCTAACGGGGGCGAGTCAGAAAACAACAACACCGTGTGAATTTAAGCTATTTGAGCTGTTTATTTACGCAAAAGTTATTCTCGCCAGCAGGTTAAACTACTCAGTGTCCGTTAGCGTTACTATTCTCCGGTATCCTGCTCGGATAACTCCGCCCTGCAGCCAACTGTCAGAAGTGATCCATCTTGTCGGTAACGGTTAGGCTAATCAGCCTGTGTGTGTGCGGCTGCAGCGTCAGTTATGATCTGTAGACCGGTTTAAAGATGCTATAACCAGCTGTACAAAGGCTAGAAAGATGTCCGACAGCGGCGGGTTCAGATGGACGGTGGTCGTCCTGACCTGCCAACACAAAGACAGCGTCTACTCCTTTCAGAGAGGTGGGAACAAGTGCCTAATATACGATCTTTGAGCTTTCTGTTACAGTTATTTTGAGTGGATCCTTCCAGAGATGTCTGGATCATCTTGGTTCTACACGATCTTTGAGCTGTTATATTCTGCAATTACACCGATTGTCCTCGGGGTGGCGCTGACGGACGTAATGTTTTTGTGCTAATTTAAATGTATTTACTTATTCACGAATGACATTTAAGTTCATATTAAATTAGATAAGAAAAAAAAAAAGAAAAATGCCAATGATTCAATACTTCTAAATAAATAAATAAATCAACAACAGCCCCAAATATTACAGATATTAATCAATATGGCATTCTAAGTAAAGTCACATGACATAATTAAATGTAGTCCTGTAAAAACACATACACAAGCACATACATTTGATAATATCTTTCTTGCTTTATTCTTTTATGTATTTATTTCTGAACTCCTCTCAAAGACTTGCTTATTCATTTCATTGTCCTATTTATTTATTTCATAGTTTATATTAAATATATATTTTATCTAATATTGACTTAAATTGCAATTTGGCCTTTGTGTTTAAGTGTTCCTGCACTACATTTTGTGTGTTTGTGTTTTTGTGCCAGAGCTGGAGTTGCGGCAGCAGCGTGGCTCCATCTCTCCAGGTGCGTTGGTTTTGACTGTGCGGGACCGCCAGGAGCCGCTGGGCAGCGGAGGTGCCACGCTGAACGCTCTGCTGGTCGCTGCTGAACACCTGAGCAACAGAGCCGGACACACTGTGAGTCCTACAGCTCTGACTGTTCACGAATACTGATTATTTTCATTATCTGCAGATTATTTGCTCACTCAAGCCCTTTAATGTCAGAAAATAATGCAAATAATTTATGTCCCACAACCGAAGCTAGTGTCTTCACATGGTTTGTTTTATCCAACCAAATACATTTGTGTTCAGGTTACTGTTTGACACAGAAAATCAATAGTTTTTATTTCTATTTCCTGACATACTCTTCCTCAGGTGGTGACAGCGGATGTCCTGGATGAAGCTCACATCCTCATCCTCCACACGGTGAGTCCATCTCTCCACCTCTCCAGATGTTTTGTCCTCTTCCGTCCATGCAGATGTTTATTTTTCCTCCTGTAGGGTCGTGACTTCCCCTGGAGCTCCTGCAGCAGAGCGTTCTGCTGGCTGCCTTCAGAGAAACCCGACCAGAGAGTCCAGGCTCCGGCCTGCTGTCTGGACCTCCTGCTGGACTGCCTCAGTACCCAGATCTGTCCCGGTTCTCCTCCCGGTGTTTGGGTCTGCAGCACCGACATGATCCTCAACATCCCTGCAGACTTCGGTTAGTGTATCGATCTTTTACTGAGGTCGGAGTCTTATAAGCTGACTGGCAGTTAAATTAGAGCTACACGTCACCTCAGTACTCAGAACTTTCTTCTGTGTTTGTTAGTTTTGTCCTGGGAGGGTTTCTCTGGAGTTCGGGTTGTGTCGTTACCAGGCGATATCTCCTACGCAGCCAACCATGGAGTTTACCTGTCCGACAAACAGGTGCTCTTTTAATCCTTTCTTTTATTTTTTTAATGGTCTTTATCTCACATGTCACATTTTGAATCAATGACATGAATCCAAACTGAAGGTGCGTTTGTTTTGTCTTCCAGGGTCAGGTCAGGGACATCATCTACAAGGGAACAAAGGAGCAGATTCAACAGGCCGTGATGCCTGATGGGAAAGTGCCTCTGGTGCGTCCACATTTTCTGTCATTAAAATGCAACCTAGATTTATTATTCTGTTTTAATTTCTTCATTTATTTATTTCAATTTGTATTAATGCCCCTATTTATTTACTTTCCAATAAAAATGTTCCCTTTTATTAATTTATATTCATTCTGATATTTGTTTTTATTCAATGTATTTATTTTTGCCTGAGGTTAAAGCAAATTATATGTTTTTTTTGTTTTAAAATTTGGTGAAATAATCCTTTACATTTTAAGCCCAGCAGCATTACAGTGTTCATTATAGTGTTCATCCTTAAGAAATGTTTGTACTTCACATTTTCAGTGTATTCTGGTGTGTGTCTGCAGGTGTCAGGTCCCGTTTTCTTCAGTAGGTCTGTATCAGAGAAGTTGCTTCAGACTCACGTCACTCCGCCTCTGGACGGCTGCACCTACCTGGGTCTGGACTCAGGAGCTCCGCCCCTCCAGGTACCTGTCCATCCGTCTGTCTGTCTGTCTGTCTGATCAGGCAGAAACAAAGAAGTTAAATGCACTGAAATGCTCCCAAACACAGATGTTTCATTTTAAAAGTTAAAATTTTCCAAATATTTAACGTTATACTGCACAGATGTGTGATGATCGTATGTGTTTTTCTTGTAAAAATGTTTTTAAAGAGAAATGTGTGTTAATATGCATGTTTCCTATAACTCGAAAAATTGCACAACATGATTACAGTGTTATACTAGAAGAAATATGTCAATATATTATAAGTCAAAAGTGGCATTTGTTTTGTAATTTTTGTTAATTACCTCTTGGAAAGCTAATCTAAACAACACTGTCTTCCTATTTCATCCCTTCATCCTCGTCTTTCATTAGGTCTCTCTGTTCCTGGACGTGTTGAAGTGTCTCTGCTCAGATCTGACTCAGGATCAGTTTGTGAGTCAGGAGAGAGCCGGCTGCAGTTCAGCCGTCGGACAGCAGGGGGCGGCGGTGAGGAGCGGAAGGATGGAGCTGTGGAGGATCCTGAGAGGAGCGCAGCTCAGTCTGGGTGGGTTTCTCTCTTTACCCCTCTGATGTTTCTTTAAAAGATCGCCAAAAATACACCATTTATCATTGAATCTGTTGGAATTTGAACTTACCGACAATCCTTGAATGGATCATAGGTTATAAAAGTCTCCGATAGAAAAAGTCACTTTATTCTACATGTCTCATTTAAAATACTTCAATATTCACGACATGTGGGCATTTATGATATATAAATATAGAAATTCCATTTTATTCCAGTTTTTAAAAAAATCATTTATCCGGGTAATTCAACTTGCATTTTTTTTCTTTTTTTTGTATGATTTATGTTATTATAACTGTGTTATTCTGCACAAAATACTTTTTTTTTTCTCTTTTAGCCATTGTGCTGATTCCATAGCAGTGCAGGACTAATATATTTTATTATAAAAAAATACTATTTTATATTGAAGATTAAACGGTCTGGCTCTTTGTTCTGTTTCTTTACACTGGAGATACATTCATTTCTTCGAGGTTCTGACTCAGTACATGAAACCTGTATTCTTTCTAATAACCAGCAGGGGGCGACTCCACTGGAGTCAACAGCGTATTTCTACATTGTGATATTTCTACGTTTACTTAAGTAAAGAATCATATAAGACAAGAAGTCTCTGTGTTTTTAACCTGTAAGTTTCATATCTGATTGGATTGATTAGTAACTTTTAACTGACCCTCATGTGTGTCTTTTCTCTGACAGTTTATGTCCCTGGGGGCCGTTATGATTACCTGACTCTGTCTGGAAAGCAGCACGTGGAGCGGCTGCGCTGTGATTGGACGGACAGAAACACTCTGTCTCACATCCAGGTGAAACTCTTTGTTCCTCTGCATGTTTCATCAGTAAAACGTTCCCGGTCAGGTCTGCATGTCTTCCTTCCTGTTTCAGAGAGAGAGTGAGGTGGCCGAAGGAGGTCGGGTGATAAACAGCGTTCTGGAGGGGGGCGTGGCCGTGGCGTCCGGCGCGGTGGTGCAACACTGCCACCTGCAGGTCAGGAGGTCACTGCTGATGTTCAGTCAGTTAATGCAGCTTTAAGAGTTTTTTTTTAAACTTCGTGACCTCTTCATCAGGGTCCTCTGGACGTCCCGTCAGGTTGTTTACTGTCGGGTCTTGAATCGATGACATCACAGTGTATCAGGCAGCTGAAGCTGGCTGATGACATCATCATCCAGGGACATCGGATTGAAGTTGGGGAACTGAAGCTGAACGTCTACACGGTGACGGGAGCACAGGACGATCTGGAGGTAAAAAAAACTGTAAATATTTAAGTTAAGAGGTGCTTGGAATATTTTTCTAGAGCTTTCAAACACATTTCATGGTTTTCATCTCTGAAACAAGCAAGAAGGACTTTAAGTTGAGTTGATTTTTTTTCACTAAACTGCTTTTTCTCTGGTCAAAAATGTACCTCATATTAAAGTCCTGTTTGATTGTTTTATTTAAAGGATACCTAATTTAACCTTTAATTTATTCACATACTTATATTATATTATCTACATCTTTTACTATGTCTAATATTCAAACTCTTCTTTTGGATTATTACCAAAACTA
>CAFUXE010001049.1:257384-284740 GCA_903364295.1 Serranus cabrilla
GGACGTCCCGTCAGGTTGTTTACTGTCGGGTCTTGAATCGATGACATCACAGTGCATCAGGCAGCTGAAGCTGGCTGATGACATCATCATCCAGGGACATCGGATTGAAGTTGGGGAACTGAAGCTGAACGTCTACACGGTGACGGGAGCACAGGACGATCTGGAGGTAAAAAAAAATGTAAATATTTAAGTTAAGAGGTGCTTGGAATATTTTTCTAGAGCTTTCAAACACATTTCATGATTTTCATCTCTGAAACAAGCAAGAAGGACTTTAAGTCGAGTTGATTTTTTTTCACTAAGCTCCATTTTCTCAACTCAAAAATATACCTAAACTCTCATATTGATGTCCATCCTTTTATTTAAAGGAGACCTTATTTAACCTTTAATTTATTTGCATGCCTTTTTTCAAAAGATTAAGTAAGAAGATTAAAGAAAATTTAGGCAAATTATTGTTATTAAAAATAATAAGTCAAAAGAGACAGGTTGGAGAATATATTATCTACATCTTTTACTATTTTTAACATTAAATTTGGATTATTACCAAAACTATATAGCTCTTTAATTTTAAAAAACAATATTCATAATTGCAGTCATTTTTTTTATTATACTTTTTCTGTTGTTGTTGTCTGTCTCCTCCTCCTCCTCCTCCTCCTCCTCAGGTCTCCTCTGATGACAGCAGCTCCTCCTTCCTGAACCAGAGATGGAGCCTCTTCTTCAGCAGAACAGGAATCCAGTATGACTAACCTGACCTTCGACCTTTATACGTTTAATACAGATTTTTACAATTTGTCTAAACTTATTTTTGTGTTGAGATTTATCACACATTTAACAAAAAAAATCTCTCCTTTCAGGCCGGAGGAGTTGTGGGTGAGAGGAGAACAGCGCTCCCTCCTCGAGGCTCGTCTCTTCCCCGTCCTCCACCCCAGAGGAGGTGCTGTGGGCCTGGAGGGAGGTGTGGGCTGGCTGCTGGGCGGTGCCGGCTGTCTGCAGAGGTGGAGGGAGGCGTGGAGGCTCTCTTTAAAGGAAGTGATGTCACTCACCTGCCAGGAGGCGGAGCTACAGTGGAGGGAGGAGTTGCTGTTCCTGGCAGGGAGGAGGAGAGTAATGGATGCTCTGAGGAGCCGCACAGACGTCTGCCTGCTGCCGAGCTTCAGGGCCGCAGTGCTGGGGGGCCAGCAGGGGGCGCTGCTGGAGGCGCTTGACAGCAGTGAGTCACCATAGAAATAATTTAAAAAACAGTCTAATAATAGACTTTATTTCTAAAGGTTTTTTCATAATGTTAATAAACCATATTTATATAACACGTTTTAAATAAAAAGTTGCAAAAAAATCTCACCATTATTAAAAAAATACCCAGCACTAATATATATATATTTACATAATAATAGTAAGTAACAATAACTCTTTTTCTCCAGTTGCAGCAGGGAGCAGGGGACAGGGGGCGGAGTCAGGAGCAGATCTGGGCGTGGCCGCTCGCTGTCTCTCCTGTATCGCTGATGTGTTGGTGTGCATGGCGGGGGGGAGGGGCGGCCTGAGGAGTGGGCCCGCCGCTAATGAAGCCTGGAGCTCCGCCTACTCCCTGTTAGAGGAGGGCGACCTGAGGAGCGGGGTCAGCGCCCTGGCTACACAGAGAGATCATTGGCTGAGCAGGTGAGCGTCACTCACCTGGTGTTTTCTGACCGTGTGTACATGCTGGATGATGACCCGTGTGTATGTGACTGCCCCCTACAGGCCGGACCTGCTGGTTCGGGCGGCGCGGCACTACGAGGGCGCCGGACAGGTGCTCCTACGACAGGCTGTGATGTCATCGCAGAGGTTCATCTCAATTGGCCAGAGCGAGGTCCCGCCCCTTGAGGAGTGGCAGGAAGTGGAGTGTCCGGCCAGACTGGACCTGGCAGGTGAGTCACGGGAAAATTATCATTAAATAATTTAATTTTTTATATTTTCATCTTTTGAGGGCTTTGAGTTTATCCCAGATGGCTATAATTTTAAAGCTGCAACAATTAGTTGATTAATGATTTATTCAATTGAAATCATTTTTAATTAATCAGAGTGTTTTCATAGTTTGATATAAGTTAAATTCATAGCTGGAAATAGTTACTGACAGAGTAATTAAAGAGCTGATATTTATTCATAGAGATTGTTCAACTAAAATTACCCAAAATGAAGTTTTATACCCCGCTCTTCTTTACTGATTTATGAGGTCAGCTTCATCAAAAAAACAATCCGACTGCAAGATACTATTAGGGTTGTTTCTAATGGTCTTCAACCTTTGATTTGACTGAATCGTGCTCCAGCTGTTGTGAGTAAAAAGCTGTACTTTGTGTTTCAGGCGGCTGGAGCGACACGCCGCCCATCGCCTTCGAGCACGGCGGCTCTGTGACCAACGTCGCAGTGAAGGTTGATGGGAAACGTCCTATTGGTGCCAGAGCCCGTCGCATCAGAGAGCCCCGCCTCCTACTGGTCAGCTACACTGGCGGGCGGGACAGCGGGGTTTCCACTGAGACGGTGTGCGACAGCCTGGATGACCTGAGGGACTACTGTCAGCCTCACGCACCGGGTAGGAGATTAAAGTTAAACAGAACGAACAGGATTTATTAGAGTTTTCTTGTATTTTTATTTTAATGTGTGTGTTCCAGGAGCCCTGCTGAAGGCGGTGTGTGTGTGCAGCGGTCTGGTGTCTCTCTCCTCCCAGCATGCTCTGGGGGATCAGCTGATGCAGCAGTGGGGAGGAGGGGTGGAGCTCCACAGCTGGTCGGTGCTGCCCACCGGGTCTGGACTGGGTGAGAAACCACCAACAAACACCAGGAAATACGGCAGGAAAAATACAAAATATCTACCAAAAAAAATACAAATATGGCATAAAAACAAAGAAAGAAGGACTATTAGTAATGATAATAATGCATTATACATATTGGAGTATTTTCACAGTATGGTATTAGTTCTTTTACTAAAGTTAAGGACTTATTCCACCACTAGCAGAGGGTCAGAGGTTTATTATTTCTTGTCCTGCAGGTACCAGCAGTATCCTGGCGGGGGCGCTGCTGGCTGCAGTCTACAGGTGTACCGGTCGCACCTACGACACCGACTCCCTCATCCACGCTGTGCTGTACCTGGAACAGATCCTCACCACAGGCAGGTTTTTGGTTCAGCAATGTTTTCATGTTCAATCTGGAGTGAAGGATCAAAATAATTGGATTTAACTCCCCCTCCTCCTTCTCCTCCTCCAGGTGGAGGCTGGCAGGATCAGGTAGGAGGTCTGGTGGGCGGAGTCAAGGTGGGTCGTTCCGGAGCGTCTCTGCCTCTGAAGGTAGAAGTGGAGCGTCTCAGTCCTCCACAGGATTTCCTGGTTTCTCTGGAGCAGCAGCTCCTGCTGGTGTACACTGGCAAAACTCGTCTCGCTCGAAACCTCCTGCAGGTCCGTCTCACTGTCTGTCTGTGGTTACATGGAGTCTTTTATTCTATTAGTAAAAAGAAGGAAACATTTAGAGACTAGCTAGTGAGCATTCAGCAGCTAAAGAGACAGATATTTCCCTCAGGAGATGGTGGAGACCAAAAACAGAGCTAAAAGAGAGGCAACTTAAATTCATCAGGTGGACACAAACACAAAACCTCCTCATGTATCATCATGTTGCTCTGTAACTGCTGGAGTTAAACAAATCAACTTAAAAGGTGACAATATGTTAATGCTGTGTTCAGTCAGTGCAGCTTTAAGTGTGCAAAAGTTAAAACAAAGTTGGTGATAGTGTTTTTTCCCTGCAGGATGTGGTTCGTAGCTGGTACAGTCGCCTGCCATCGATGGTCCAGAACGCCCGGCAGCTGGTGGCCAACTCAGAGGAATGTGCCAGAGCCTGTTCAGACGGTGAGGTCTCCCTCTTTCTGTCTCTCTCTCTTATTCACCCTGGATTTCTTTCTACCTCAACAGTCTGTCATCACTTATTTCGAAGTAGATTTTTGTGATCAGCTCTCTTCCTGTCAAACTCTCTGTGAATAAAACAGCTATTGGTTGTCTAAGAAGTGTCTGAAGCACTCTAGTTGTGAATAAAAATCCTTTATTCAATCATGCATGCAACTCTTAATATCTTCATGTTAATTATATCCAACAGTTCCCAAAACACCTTCTGTCAAACCCTTTACAGTGATCACAGACTCTGCCACCTCCTCCTGCAGGTTCTCTGCCCAGACTGGGTCTGTGTCTGGACCGCTCGTGGCAGCAGAAGAAGCTGATGGCTCCTGGATGTGAGCCGGCCTCAGTGAGGGCCATGATGGAGGCCCTGAGGCCGCTGGTCCTGGGTCAGAGCCTGGCCGGGGCTGGAGGCGGCGGCTTCCTCTACCTGCTGACCCGGGAGCCTCGACAGCGGCGGGCGGTGCTGCAGGTCCTGGAGAACACACCGGTAAGACTGCTCGGGTCAATTAATCACAGAAACCCCATTATTGGTACATTTATTTATTTATTAGTAAATTAGTGTTTTCTTTTAAATGTACACAGCAGTTTGAGTAAACTCGTTTATAAGGAATTAATTAGTTACTGTGGTGTTTCTTTTAGGGTCTGGGAGACTTCAGTGTCCACTCAGTGGAGCTGGACATGGAGGGGATTAAAGTCCTACCAACATCCTGAGGACACACACACACACACACACGCATGTATAGTATTATTAATATTGTACATACAGTCTTTCCAAAGATATCGTATTCATTTGAGTGTTAAAAATCATATTATCTTCCTGTTTTCATTGGCTAAACATCCAAACAAACAATTGTCGATGTACATATATACGGGAGTATTTTTTAAAGATATATTTGAAAAATTTAAAATGTGAACCTATCCTTTAAAAAACACTATTACACTTCAAAAGAAATCACACTTTTTTTATCCAGAGCCTCCAATAGTAAAAAGAATAAAAAGCCATGCTATAAGTATTTAATTAAACATTTTATATCCATTAAATTAAATGAATGAAAAAATAATGGACATTAAAGTGATAGAATGAGTTTTGGTTGACAAAGTTTACTTTCTTTTCAATGGTGCAGATTGTTTTGTATTTCAGCTTTAATAATGAATGTAAATGACGATCAGTGTTGATCTGTCATCAGTGACAACAAGGACACTTTAAAGTCTCCTTGTAAAGGAAAAACTGGTTAAAGGTTAATTTCAATAAAAGAAAATGAAATATTTCTAACCAGCCGGTGAAAGTGTGTGAACTGAACTGTAGAGTTGATGACTTTGGGCTTCACACTGAGCTGATGTACTAATAATATAAATACGAAGGAATCTTCTTCTTTTTTATTTGTATTTTATGAATCTATTTTTGATAATGAAGCAGCGAGATTCTGTCCAGTATTCGATCAACAGTATTGAACACTATTCAGTTTATAAATTGACAGAATAAACACTCAGAACCAAATAAAAAGCTTGTTTTGTGCTTTTTTCAGGTGTGTGTGTATGAAGATAACAGGGTGAGTCAGAACATCCTGTTTTTAACTGTAAAAACATTTATATGTCATTAGAAACTGTACGTTCATCACTCCGCAGAAAATAAAATCAGATGCTGTTAGAAAAAATGGACAATTCTAAATATTCATATACTTCATTTAACTCTTATTTAACAGCTAAAAAACACTTAATGTTGTTTTTTTGTGTTTGTTCATAGTGATGAAGGAAAATGTGGCTATAAGACAAATATGATCCGACTTATCCTTGAAAAAAATATTTTTTTCAACATGAAATTTGATCATTTAAAATGTTTTTTTTTTCTTCCTGTTGTAGCATCTGTAAAGTTTTTAATTCTTATTTTACATTGGTGCAATTTGAGGGTAATACATATACACAGTAGTCAACTTGATTATCATTCATGTTTGGAACCTTAATTTCTTTTAAATTCATTATTTATTGTACAAAATTTCACAAATGATGACAAATTTTCATCATTAATTCTTCCATTATTTGATGATCAAGACATGAAAAGTAATATTTTTTGCAGTTCAATTATTACCTATTTTCAGTGAGTGCTGATGTTAAATCACAATATATACATTTCTGTAAATCTACTAACTTGTTATTAAACTCGTTATTAGTTCAGGGTTAATAACCAGAAGAAAGAAAACAACAAATATTTCAAATGACGTGGAATGAATTCATCTTTAACGGTGAAACAAACATCAGCTGCAGGCCGCTTCAGTATCAGTCTGTAATGTCCACTGAGAGAGCTGTGATGTCATCATATGAACAGCCAATCAGATCTCTCTAGTCCTCATTTCCCAGCGACCACAGACAGCTGGTCTCTGATGCGTCCCAGTCCGTCCAGTATGGTGTCCAGAGACTCGCGGCTCAGCTCCACCGTCACAGCGGACACGGACTCGCCGCCGGCAGACGGACACGGATCCTCCATCTGAAAACACACGGAGGTCAGAGCGTTTACTGGAGGTCATGTGACCTGAGTCGCTGGAGGTCCTGGTTCAGGTGGGAACTCACCTTGAGCTGAACCAGGCAGGTCGGGACGGACAACCGACTGATGGAGTCCGAGCCTGTTACCATGTCGACTCTCCAGTCCAACTCCTTCAGCTGGGGAAGCGAGACTAAACACACACACACATACACAGTTTAAAGCCTCACATACACACACACTCGAAATGAAGTAGAGGAAAATAAAACATGAATCTGGATTCAACTCACTCTGATTACTGAGAGCTTCAGTTTTCCATGTTGGACTGAAAAACACGAGAGAGACGTGTGACGTCATATTCAGCCAACCAATAGGAAGAGGAATAAAAAATAATGCTTTACTCTACACATTGGTAATTTCTAACATTATAGAGTTAAAATTAACGATGAAAAATTAATTATAATTGAATATTTATTTGGAGTTAAAGTTAGATTTTGCTTATGAAAATTCCTATTTTTTTCTTTGCTTTTCCAGGAAGAAAGCATGAAATTAGTTATTAATTACAGCAGATTTTGAGAATGTTTTTCATTTAAATTGAACCAAACAATTCAACAAATAGAGTTAATGTTACTAATTAAAAATGTATTACAAATGAATATTCATTTGGAATTAAACTTAGATTTTGCTTCATGGAAATTCCTGTTTTTCTGTAATTCCTGTCATATAATATCCTCCTTATTATGTGCTGTATATACTGTATACAGAGGGTCTTTATTATTGATGTGTGGCTAATCAATTCAACCTCATTGACATCCACTTCTCAGCAGCATTTTCTGTGTCATTAATTGTCTTTATTTTGTAGAAGAAAATTCAGGCATCACTTTAGACACCTATGTTGTTTTAAAAATGTAATTTAACCAATGAGGTGACAAGTTAAAAAATATAAACATTAGCCAATAATGTGCAAAAAAAATGCAACACTAAAAAAATCCTCACCTGTTCTCCAGCAGGATCTTGGTGATCAGGTTCTTCAGACTGGAGTGGAACGAGTCGGGGAAGAGCTCGAGGATTTGCTCCGGAGAGCTGAGGTTGTAGAAGAGGACGTGATGAGACAGAACGTGGAGTTTTGTTGTGTGTTTCAACATCTGTATGGAACTTTTGTAAAATATATTTATGAATGGACATTCATTTAATCAATACTCTTATTTTTAATCATTTAAATTAATTCCTTGTCAACTGTCTTTCACGCAGAGTCAGAATTTATGTGTACTGGCCTAAAGTCTGAATTTTTATTATTTGTGTTCCATTTTTTTGGGTCCACAGGTGAAAACACAGACTCCAGGTGTGTGTGTGTTACCTGAGCAGCCTGGGCTGCAGGGATGCTGAGTGTGGCTGCTGTGGTCTCTGACAGCAGGCGACTCGGTCCTCTGTGACTCTGAACACAAACATCCCTCACTGCATCTTTGGATGGAGCCTCGGGAGACAACAGCAGCTCAGAGTCAACAACAACAACAACAACAGATCACAGCTGGAGGGACTGCTGAACCACCCAGCTCTGCTTCAGTTTTTTGCTTTTCAGAGGTAAATATTGTTTTTTTTTTTGTGCGCTACATTTGTCTGACAGGATTATTTGATTTTCAGACGACAGTTTTTCATCTCCTTCCTGTCAAGTGAAAACCATATGTTGATTTTGATGGTTTGTGATTAATTGAAGAATGAATTGGGGTTTGTTTTCTGTGTAGAGAAAATTATCCTACTTCTGAATCCAAATAAACTCTGGATCAGCTGGAAAATGCATCACCGTAAAGCAGTCTTTTCAGGACAGTGAAGCTACAAACATATGATGATCTGAGAGAATATGATGCATTTCTACAGATTAAACTAATTTAGAGCATATAAAGAAGTTAAAATTAGCATAACTTTAAAAATCTATAGCTGTAATATGCAACATGCACATTAATGCAGCAGAAACATCAGATATGACAATAAAACACGGACAGGGAACATTTTACTGCACTGTTAACACTTTTGCTTTATTAATTTAAGTATATATCCTTTAGCTTAAGTAAGGTTTTGAATGCAGGACTTTTACTTATAGTGGAGTATTTTTACAGTGTGGTGTTGCTACTCTGACCTCAGTAAAGTAAAGTCAAAACTGAAGTACTGTCTGAGCTTTAGAAACATAGCAGCTAATATTAAGAACCCAACAATAACTCAAGAAGTCATACAAGTAAAAACAAATGTCTGTAACTGAGTTTACATCCTCTTTTATTACAACAGGTCTGAACTGAATGAGACACGCCCATGCTAACTGGCTAATTGTATTTATAATAATAATACTAATCAAATCACAACAATAAAAAAACAACGGATACAGTTTTAAGTTAAACGCTGAGAGTTTTAAACGTGTCAATAACGATGAATACCTTCAGAAGAAGCTGTAAGTTGTCGAAATGTTCGCTGGAGACAGCGGCAGCCATGTTGGCATGTGACGTTCGGTGTCAGTCACGTGACAGACAGATGTCGCTACTGCTCATGGGAAATGAAGTACTCAAACATCGTGCAAGAAAACAAAAACAACATAAACCTTTGCAAAAAAATTATAATAAAAAGAATCCAATACAAAAAATATTTACATTTATTATATTCTATTTAACATCAACATTAATTTGAACATGTCGAGAAAAATGTATGTGTATGTATAACAAATCCTACATCTGATAGATGTAACGAGTCTTGTAATAATACATCGAAATACCCATTAGGCCTCCACTGATGATTTAAGCAAACAAAATATTACTTATATTAAAAAAAATATATATATTACTTAATAACACCGGAAGCTTTTTAAGAAACCACTGCAAAAAGTTAAAAACAAACAAACAAACAAATAATAACAATAATAACCATTTCACAGTACAGCCTACCAATAAATTACAGCTTACAAAATAAACCCAGCAATTAAATTAGATATATAATTTTTAACACAGTCTGCATAAAATATGTAAAAATCATAGAGACAAGGTCGCAATAAATTCCTGTAGGCTACACACATAGACAGTATAAATAATCAATAACCAATAAATAAATAATCAACGAAATAATTATGTTAATTTTTTTATACGAAATAAACAAACTTGTCATAATAATATATTATGTAATATGACTATACAGGGTCCCATCCGGAGGGGCGGAGCGGCTCGGTGCAGTGAGTCTCTGCGGGGGACCGAGCATCTCAGACAGGATGGAGCCTGCTGCTAAACGGTGGCAGCTCCGCTGATCTCCGGCCGGCCGGTGTTTGTGTCCGGACCGCCGGTGAAGATGTCGGTCTCCGGGATGAAGAAGCAGCTCCACAAAGCCAGCCAGGTAAGCGGGACCAAACCGGGGCCGAGCCGGGTTAAACGGGGCTGATATTTTGTTGCATCAAACGGGGGCTAGGATTAATGTCTGGGTCCGCTCAAGCTGTCCTCTGTGGTTTTACTGCGACACAGGGCCTGATGGTAAACATCAGTATCGATCCGTCACATCACTATTAACCCATCAGTTCAATACGGATCCATCAGATCAGGTAGAATTACATCATAAATGAAAATAAGTCTTTTTAATCATGATTCCAACTGAAAACCTGCATTTTACACGTTATCTAATATTACCATGATACGGTTGTTGTTTACCGTAGTTGTAGTAATACGAGCTACTGCTACTGACTTGGATACTACTCACCACTACTACTACCAGTATTACCAATCAACTGCTACTACCAATTTACTTTTACAGCTTCTGCAACTACTGATACAGAAATCACAGCTCAGAAACCACTACAACAATACAGCACAATTGCTACAACTGCTGCTACTATAAATCAGTGGTAGAGGAAGTTTAAAGACCCTTTACTTAAATAAAAGTACTAATAAAACACTCTCCATACTGGAATAATCTGTTTATTATAGGTAAAAAATGAAAATGTTACTTCAGTAAAACACCCCCAATTTTAGTGGATTTATTTGTTTTTTTGGTAGATTCCCATGAAAACCACTTAAAATTCTACTTTTACATCTTGTTATGGATTTCTGCTATATTTCTATAATGAAAATATCGTCCCAAGATAAATACTTCTAACACATAAAGTGCCCCGACCTCACTCCAAAGATATGTTACGGTAAACTGGGACAGTCGCTTGTAGGCAGAAAAGGACACCAAAATATAGAAGTGAATTAAAAAACAATTGAACTTTAATGTTTTTTTTTCTTAGTCATTTGGTCATTAGTTCATGTGTTACTATTAAATTTAGATTTTCAGCAGATGTTTTGGGCGCAAAAAACTTTATTTGAGAGAAAAATGATCAAGTATGACATGAAAAAAGTACCTAAAAGTGCTTGAGTATAAGTACTTATTTACTTTCCATTACTTCTTTAATTATGCAACTACTATAACTGCAGCTATTCTGGCTATAAAAGTGCTACCACAGCCTCAGTAACCTTCTGCATCTGCTGCTAACGTTACTCCTGACATTCGTCCTGCAGCTGCTGAACGAGCGGCTGATGGGAGCTGAAGGAACAAAGATGGACGACGACTTCCTGAAGATGGAGAAGGTAAAACTGTGAATGCAGCTCAAACAGAGACTTTCATCTGGATCTGATCACAACTGACGGCTTCATCGCTCCGTTTCTCTCTATTTCAGAGTGTCGTGATCATCCACTCTCTGCTGGTGGAGCTGCTGTCCAGAACTACAGAGTTCCTCCAACCGAACCCAGGTAACAAACACAACACTCACAGGAGAGAGCGCCAAACCAACAGACGGGAGCTTTATAAACTGTCTGAGAGCGGAAAATCAGGGTTTAAGTTGTGCTGTGTGAACTATATGTTAAAGTGGAGGCAACATCAGACTGAAGATGGAAACAGAGTGTAACAGTTCAGATAGTTCTGTCTGATATTAGGCAGCAAAATTAGAAAAAAATTCACAAAAAGTTCACTCAGGTAGCTACAAATTCATAAAAGTAAATCTCCTTCTCCCTCCAGAATCTGTATCTGTAATCTGTAAATATTTTTTTACTGAAGTTTAACTCCTGGACACAATATATCTTGATACGACTTCACTGTGTTTGTGACCTGGAGGCTTCAAGTCTCCACATCACATTTTCCAGTTTTCATACTGGATCCTGATTGGCTCCAAACATTCTGTGATGTCATGAATCCTGCAGGTACATCCAGGTGCATGACCGAGACAAACATGACATTTAAACACACAGTTAATTAGAAAATAAGTGATCAATTTAAATATAATAAAATTTGGTTAAAAAAAGAAAAGACTAAAATATTGATGGCCAAAATGAAGTGCGAGGAATTCTGCTTCAACTGCTCTAAAAATACTAAAATAAACGTGCATTAGAGATATTAATAAAGCTTAATTAAGTGATCATGCTAATAGCATTAAGTATAGTACTCTGAAAAGTAATGCCATACATAAAAACAATAAACAATCCTGATAAAATACAATTTCAACGCAGTTTCTCATTTATAAAAATATAGAATATAAAACAAAAAACTAACCTGCTGCAGTAGAACCATTTTGTGTTCCAACATGACGTAAATATCTTGTGTTTTCTGTATTTTCTGTGTCTTTTTTTACAGCGGACAGAGCTAAACTGAGCATGCTCAACACGATGTCCAGGATCCGAGGGCAGGGCAGGTCGGTGGGTTACCCGCAGACAGAGGGCATGCTGGGAGATTGCATGACGCAGTACGGCCAGGAGCTCGGAGCTGCTTCGGAATTTGGTACGAGGTCGGCGGCAACATTTGTTGGAAAATGGAAAATTAGGAAATTATAGCCAACATTTGGAAATCACACAAGTCACATATTATAAGAACTAATAACATTTTGAAAATCTACAAATGTTTGTTTTAAATCCCTGGTCCAGCAACAAGTCATTTTTATTTTATTCTTTCTAGTTCAAAAAGTCAGATTAAAAAACAGATTAAGAATTTATATGTAAAACTGATATGCACTCAGATTCTTTCTTATTTTAATCCTAGCGTACTTATTTGTTTTTTTTAACATCAAAGCAGACAAGCATTTTTCTTTTATTTGTCATTTTGAGCAGTTTTTTTTTTACAGTTTAATGTTGTTTTTTCCTGTTTTTGTGGATGGATAAATGTACGTTTCTTGATAATTTTATTAAGTACATTTAAAGTTTTTATTCAAGGCCTGTTAGTGCAAATGCAAATACATGTAGTTTTTCACAAGGTAAGATTGTAATTAAACTTTATTTATTTTAGACCATAAATAATCATGACACATGTTGGCCAATATCTGAAAAAACGTGCAAATATTTGTTTAAAATTCAGATTCTGTTGCTGCTTTTCTTGTTGCATCTTTGTCGCTGCATCCTCTGGCTGTTCCTCGGGTTCCTCCTCCGTCCTCGTCCTGTTCAGGCGGAGCTCTGACTGATGTGGGTGAAGCTCTGCAGCATGTCGCTCAGGCCAAAGATGCTCTGGATGTCGACGTGAAACGCACCTTTATCGACCCCCTGCAGGAGCTCCATAACACGGAGCTGAAGGAGATCAGGGTGAGAGGACGCTCATGTTCACTGATGTTTGAATTCTTGTCTGAGATCCAAGATTTCACTTTGTTGTTTGTTAAAAGACGCGATATTACATAAAATAATCTTTTGTGACAAAGGTAAAGTTCTGCAAGGTTTTCCAACTTTAAATAGAATTTTCACCCATAAAATATAATTTAAAAACCAAACAGCTCAAAGTCTGAATGAAGATTTCGGTCCAAATACTGAGAAACCATGTCTGTATTTTTGACCTTTGCTCTGATTGGTTCCTCAGTACCAGCTGAAGAAGGTGAACGGCCGTCGGCTGGACTTCGACTACAAGAGGAGACGAAAAGGGAAAGTCCCAGCGGAGGAGATCCAACAGGCCTGTGACAAATTCATCACGTCCAAAGAGATGGCAGAGAGGAGCATGTTCACGCTGCTGCAGAGCGACGTGAGTCCCATAATAAAAAGGTGCAGAATCATTCAGATCCTTTACTCAGTTACACGTGCTGTTTCCTCCTGCAGGTCGATCAGCTCGCTCGTCTGGCAGCTCTGGTCGCTGCCCTGCTGGACTTTCACCACAACGCCCACCGCATCCTGCTGGGTCTCCTTGGCAACCTGCAGACCAGGTGAGCACATGTCCAACACCTGCCACGTCTCAGCTTCAGCAAAATCAATATGATCCCACATTTAGTGACAATGAATACTCACAGAAAAAACGAGCTATCATGTTATAAACTTGTGCTGGAAGAGCTCATGTATGAAGAGATCTTCCGGGAAGTATAAATGTATTTAGCAAATTATCAACTTATGAGGTTTTAAGATAAAGGATAAGATTAAACTTTATTTATCCAGACAGACGTTGTTGTGCAGCAGCTGTGAGGACAAAGTGTGAAATTGAGCATTTATAAAGAGTGAAACATAAAATAAACAATAAAAATGTTCAAGCAGGTACAAAAACCAAATGTACAAAACGCCAAAAATATAAACAGAGTGATGATAAAGTGCGAATTTAAAAGATACACATGTTGAAAAGTCAACAGTTAATGATGAGGATTATAAAAATAAACATTAACAGGTTGATTTATTGTACAAGTCTTATGATCTCCAGAAAGGCTCTTCACAAAAAGGGTCAAAATATAATTAAAGTAAGTGTCAGGGAATGCCATATAGAATAATATTCAGTTTATATAAAGAGGAGCAAAATGAAGGGAAGAGAGCTGGACTAGACCACACCAACATGAACGAAACCTGACAGAAATAAAGCCACAAACACAGGACTAACAGACACATCAAGAAAAGCTATCAAAAGACAGAAAGCTGCTGCAGCAGAGAGGCTGGAAACGGGACCAAGCAAAGAGCCAGGGCACCCAACCCCTTTTATCATCTCACTTAATTAGATCAAAACAAACACACCTGCAAAATGCATTTAACAGATTATAACCAGCAGGGGGCAAGCATGTAACAACAGGTGAAGATTTTGGCAGGAAGGCGTTAAAGACCCCAACAACTGCAGCATGAACCAGACTAAAAGTAGTAATAATTTATGAGAGCTGTGTGCAGAGCTCTCATAAAGTGCATAAAGTTTTAAATGTTCCGTATATGTCTTTAAAAAACAGGCTGACTGCTGCCAGTAACAAACCAGAGCGACGGTTCAGACCCAAAAAGATCCGACTCAGAAGTGAACACAACGGCAGCATCGGATTCTACCACCAGCCGTCTATCACGTCTACGATTTCCTCAGGTTACCTCCCAAAAAATACCTTTTTTCTCTTTCACATTTCAGTGTTAAATGCTGTAATATTTTGAAATGTAATTTTCCTCTTTCTGTGACAGGAGAGCAGTTCACAGTGTTACCGTCCAGACCGGGCAGTCCCATCTCCTGTTACGGTAAGAAAATACTGACATCCACACACAAACCACGACAAGGGACACAAAGGTTTCAGATTTAGATGTTAAATAGTATAGTTAATAGTATATTATAAAGAAGAAGAAAGAGTGTACTTAGTTACCACAGTTTGAACCCACAGACAGTGAATAAACGATGACATCCTTCATAATATTTCTCTCTTTCTCTCTCTGTGTCTCTCGCCCCAGCTGACAGTCAGCTGGTCCTGGATCAGCCCTGCTGCCGGGCGATATATTCCTTCCACTCGAGCCACGAGGGCGAGCTGAGCTTCAAGGAGGGCGACGTCATCGTCCTCACCAACCAGGTCGACTCCAACTGGTACGAGGGCTCCATCGGCAGCCAGTCGGGACTGTTCCCCATCAGCTACGTGAATGTGCTGGTGCCTCTGCCGTTACCGTGACAACACGTCACACAAATCAGACCGTACGTGTTTGAGTGTGTTTTTTTCTCGATGATATGCAACTTTTTTCAGCTTCTTATTTGCACTTTTTTCACGAGCGACTTGTCTGTTTTACCGGGAAGGAAGGCCATAGTTTCTACACTGTAGAGCACTTCAGTTTCTGACCTCATGTTTAAAATATATAAAAAAGTTGCTCAACAAGAGGCTCAGTTAGTAAATACGAACATTTTTTGACTAAAATGTGTTTCCCTTTAAGAAATTTGCCTTCATTTCCTGCACAAAACTGCTCCTGCCTTCACATTACTGCACATTTCTATTTCTAGACACACGATGCAGCCACGTCAGTTTGATGCTATCTGCATTTTTATTAAGATAGACTGCAGACTGCATGCATGAAATATACAATTTCATGATAAGTATAAATAAAGATTATATTACGTAGATTTGAATGTACACTGCCATTGAAAAGTTTGTAATCTCCTGCTATAAAAGCTTCATTGTTTTGAGTGTGAAAGATTGTCAAAAGCATCAGTACTTTGTGTTTAAAATGATACAGTAAGTATTAAAAGTAGTGAAACTAAATAAAAAAAAAAAAACAGATCTGCATTTAGATTTTCAACGAGAGCTTCACTGACACTTTTTTAGACTGGAAAACAAATGAAAAAGCCAAATATTCTCCCGTCTCATTAAACACTTTATAGATGTTTTAATAATTACATTCTTCTTCTTTTGGAGACAAAACTATTCAAATGTAAATGTTGCATTTAGTGTCTGAATCACATTGTTTTATATCTCTGTTAAAATAGACATACATGTAACAGCTGATTCAGAACTTTTCAGAGGTAGTGTACTTATAAAGTGCTGGTTGGGCGTTGTTGTGTGTTTTGGGCTGACAGCAGCAATCGTCAGTGTGTTTCACTTTGTGCATGTACTTAAAGTTATTGTAACTCGTTGGCACTTTTATCAGATTTATGAGACTCAGGCCGTGAAATGCTTCATGTTAAATTAACCAAACCAGTTTTTTTAAAAACATAAAATTTTATTTCAAAGGAAGAAGTTTTTCCTGCGGTCAGTCTGGCTGCTGTGGATTAATTTGTGCAAGAAAATTATGAATTAAATGACAAATATAGTTTTAAATTTAATTTCTGCACAGATTACAGACAATACATTGATGCATCACTGTAATCAATGTAATTAAATTGTTTAAAAAAAACTGTTATATTATGGAAATCATTATGGAGACCTAAAACTTTCCTTAAAATAAATAGAAAAAATTAAATTGTAAAAAAAAAGCTTCAGTTGTCACATAAATGTGCAGGTTAATTTTAATATGAATAAGTATGCATAGAAATAAATTTAAAAAAAAAACATAAATTATTCTTTTTGTATGAATTATTTTCATATTCAATTACTTCTCAATTTATTAAGAAATGCTGAAGTTAATAAAAAGAAAAAATACATTTGGAAATGACTAAATATAGTAATAAATAAACTTGTTTGGTCAGAATTAAATGTGAAAATAAATTAATACAAAATAGGCCATAAAAATGTATTTATTTATTTTTTATTTCTGTGAATATTTATTTTCTAATTTACCTGGACTTTTACTTGATAATTGAGGCTTTTTCAGCTCTAGTTCTCCATATAACTAAACAAAATGATGTAAACTTGAAAATTTAAATGTAATTGCACAATAACATTAGGATTTTGCACATACGTATGTTATTTGAGCAAAAATTCTCATGAAAATGCAATAATGCAATAATGCAATACATTATCATTTCAATAAAGTTGAGAGTGTGAAATAAACCAGCTGACATGTGGAAAACCGAGGGCCTGAAATGTTTCCAAGGGCCCGACGGAAATATCTGCTTTAGTTTGCAGCTGAAGGAAACTTACTAGTGTTTCTGCACGTTTTTGGTCGATTTACTGTAAAACACTGAATAGAAGTTAAAGAATCAGACCTTAGTAGGTTATTGAATATTGTTATAAACATAACAGCTATAGTTAAAGGAGCAGTCCAACATTTTAAAGTTCTGGGACCAGTTTAAAAACTTTGAGCCGTTTTTTGACCAGCAATGACTGTATGCAGACATATCTAAGCTTTTTTCACGTAAAAGTTGAAGCGTACATGTGTAAATAAGACGGAGGCAGAAGAAGTACTCAAGTCTTTCACTTCAGTAAAACAACAACAACAAAAAAACTCAGGTGACAAGGTCAGATTTCCCAAAACAAAAAGCCCACGACTCTCACTACTACTTTATCTACTAATACATCTTTGACTGATACCTGTGCTGTTGCTGCTGGAATGTGCATTTACTTAAGTACAACTTTGACAACTGAATATTATTTGCAATGAGAATTAATGTGCATATCTATTTCTCAATTAAACAGCAGAAAATATTTTTAAAGAATATCCAACTGTTGGGGAAAACAAAATCCCCCAAAATGTACTTCAGTAAATGTACTTTCTTTCCATCACTGGTTGTTGGAAGATGTATATTTTCCCTTTTGTTGGAGCTAGGCTAGCAGTTTCCTACTGTTTACAGTCTCTGTGCTAAGCTAAGCTAAGCAGCACTTATACAGGACGAATCCATCGTCTCCTCTGGCTCCCAAAATTTTGGACTGTCCCTTTAAAAGAAACTAGTTACTATAGACTAAACCTCCGTAGTTAATTTAGAACACTGTAGCTGATACTGTAAAAAGTAAATACTGTCATGGCTTTAAATTAGACTAATGTAACTGATTTTACACGATAAATACACAAATTCACATGAATGTAGTGAAAGGATGTGTGCGTTTTATATGAATTATATTTCGTTTTGTTTCATTTAAGACACCAGGAGGCACAACACTTTTCGTAGATTGTATTTATCTTATTCAGGGTGACAGTTTGTCTGTTTATTGTTATTTAAACACACAGATGCAGAATGATCCTAAAAATTCAGTTTATTTTAATGACATTTTTTATGTATTTTAAAAATCCATTTTCTCTGGTTAACATTGACCAAAACATATTTAAGGGGTTGAGGTATTATGTTTTAAGTTCTTAAAAAATATTTAGCTTTAAAGGAAATTAACCAATTTCATTTCAAATTCAACTGAATGTGATATTTGAAATATATTTTCAAACATGTTAAAATGTATTATTCCTCTGAGCACACACAGATGTTTGTTGTACAAAGATAAGAATCACTGAGAATGTATTTCTGCAATAAATCTGCAATTTCTCTGAGTAATAAATTATTTTAGGTCTGATTTTCTTTTTTTTGTGATCCAGGAGATGAAGGAAAGATCCACTCCCATTATTGTGAAGCAGTTTCTAACTATTTTCAATTTTTTTTCCAAGAGAAAATATTCAGCATCAAACCATGATGAAATAATCATTAGGTTATAGTTATAAAACAGTCAGAATGAGCAATTATGTGATTTTATATTTTATCATTATATTATTAATATCGCACTGCATCTTACAGTACATGTTATACCTTATACTGTACTGCATACTACTATATTAATAATAAGTATACAACATCATATAGTATTTACAGTATTTTCTTTGCTATAGTAACACAGAATACAAAGTATCATAACTTATTTACATATTATCCTGGTGTACACAGATTACATATATACACAAGTTGCTGCTGTTACCCATACTATTGTCCCTTCACATCGTAACTTTGTCTTTTATTACTATTGTTTAGTTCATCTTTTAACTTTAACTCTTTTAGTTCTATATATAAATATATATATATATATATAAATGTTTTCTTACTTCATTTTATTTTAACTTCCTTATTTATCTGTACCTATTTCAATCTAAATTTATAAAAGACTATCCTATCTCATGTAGTACTTGTTGTTGTAGTTCCTTCCTCCGGCCACCAGGGGCGCACGTGCTGTTCTCAACTTCCGTCTGTCGATTTAAACTTCCACCGGAAGTCTGCTCGTTCTCTTCTACCAGGCCGATCCAACATGGTGGGTAATTTTTACATGTCTACCTGATTAATCTAAACTAATCCTAGCTTTGTAGCAGTATATATTCCGCGGATATTTCATCCATGGACACCGGAGTGTTTATTAGACATAATGACCGCAGTATTTCTGTCAGATGACTTTAATAGAGCGGTTTATTTGCAGTATTATAACCGAGAAACTGCCGCTAGCTGAGGAAGCGGAGTGGACCCGCTCTCGAGCTGAATGAGCCGCGGTTATAATTCGTGTTTTATCGAGTTAATTTAACAGCAACCGCCGCACAATAGCGTTTTTCTGTGTGTTTGAATATGGGCCTTTTTAAGTAGTTAAACTAATGAATATCAGTCACCGTTAGTTAGCTTAAGAGGCTAAACCTGGAGTTAGCTTCTGTGACTGCAATGCTTCCTCCGGAGGGTCTTCGCTGACCAACCGAGCTGGAAAACTGCTGTTTTAATGTATTATCTTATAATCAGGCGTGTTAGCTTCACGGACGTTCATTTGTAAGTAAACATGCATGTCAAGTGTTGCACATTTTGATCGGTTGTAAGTAGTACAGTAAATACAAAGACCAGTAGTGAACATGTAGGTTCAACTCATTCATCCTGGCATTATATTATCATGTTAGAATATATCCATATACCTGTCAAAAGGTGTTAAAGGTGAGGTTTGGCATTTATTCTTCAAACTAAGGAAATTTTTTCTAGTTTATTTATTCAGAGCTACTGTCACTTGCTGTAATTGTGAATTTAGTGAAAAATGTAATTGACTTAAAATGAATATTACGCTCTGTTTCACTGACATTTGGACCTAGCTATGTGTAATGACCTATTCTGAGTTTTAGGATGACTTTGCATGTTCTTGTGCGGCTTTCCAGAATGCAATGGGGTAAAAAAAAGTGTACAGGAGGCATCCCAAGTGATTTTGGAGGCCTTGTTTTATTCAGTGATTTGTATAGATACAGATTGCATCCCAGTGATGGTCTCTGTTGTCTTTTTCTCTGTAAAAGAAACTAAATTAAGATTGTTTTTTTTGTTTCCTGCTTTGTAGGGACGAGTCAGGACCAAGACGGTGAAAAAGGCCGCTAGGGTCATCATCGAGAAATACTACACCCGGCTGGGAAGCGATTTCCACACCAACAAGAGGGTGTGTGAGGAGATCGCCATCATCCCCAGCAAGAAGCTCCGCAACAAGATTGCCGGGTGAGTTTTTTTTTTAATCATAACTGCGGTTTGTCTTAAAACATGCACCCTGTATCGAAAGTGATCATGGCGTCCTTGTAGCCTGGTCATTGATAGTACAGGAAGATCAACCTGCGAGCCTTTCCCGTGTTTGAAGGATTATCTGTTCCTATCAGACCCTGGCGCTCCCAGACAGTTTTTTCTCCCAAAATCTGTTATTCTCACAATGAAGTCTTGGGTTGAATACTCGAATGAGTTTTCTGTGTTCCTGTTGAACCCTGGCATTCTCAAGTCTATACTATCAGAACACGTTTCATTTTGTAGGTGTTTTGTGAGGAAATTACAACGGGTAAAAGCAAAGTTAGAAGTGACCTTTTGTGGGTTTTGTTGTTGTCTTTGTTTTAATTCATAGGTTGTGTTCAGGGACATCTGGCTTTGTACATCTGCTGTTTCTGCTCATGCGAACGTATCAAGATTCTCAGTTTAAATTTAGCAGTTTGTCTTTTGACTTGTCTTGTGGTTATTTGGCAGTGACTAATGAAATACCAGAGGTGTGTGTTGCCCATAGATGCTGGATAGTACATAAGCACTTCACCTGTGCTGTAATCTCTTAATCTGAAGTAGAGCTTCATCAATAAACTGTTAAATATCAGATGACTAACAGAAAATTACTGAAACTAAAATGCTAATTTCAGCCTCTGATACGAAAAATTGCTGATTTTGTCATATGAAATACATTCAATATTTCTGTTGGTTGGACACAACAAGCAGATTGAAGTCGTCACCCTGAACTTTTATTTTGCCTTGTTTTCACTGTTTCTTAAACCCTTTTGTCGACTAAACTATTACTTGATTAATTGTTAAAATATCTGGAGGAAATAATTCTATTCAAGTAGAGTGAAAAATATTATATGATGTTTCATTGGCCCTAAAAGTCTGTGTGTCTCTAGCTTCACTCCTGCTGCGTTTCCTCATGATTTAGTCACACGTCATCACAGAGTCACCGTAGTTAAGTTACTCACTGTTCCACACGTGATGCCGAAGTTGAGCCGTGTTGTGAATGTTTGTTCTGCGTATTTATACTTTGTGTTGCTGACCCTTTCTGCAGGTATGTGACACATCTGATGAAGAGGATCCAGAGGGGTCCCGTCAGAGGAATCTCCATCAAACTGCAGGAGGAGGAGAGAGAGAGGAGGGACAACTACGTACCAGAGGTCAGTGAATGCACCATCACACAGTGGACTCATGTCCTGCTTGAGTCCATCGAGTGGGTTAAACTGGTGTGGGGTTAATGAAAGGTGCTGGTTGTTTTTTGAGCGACTGTTAAGGTAGTTATTAGTAGAAATATGCTTGTCACCATGTCTAGTGTTTGTCAGCTGCTCTGTTAAGTTTTTTAAGGTTTTGGATCACGAGTTTCTGATATGAATGTGCTGTTTGTTGGTTCTCAGTTGGGACGTTAGCGAAATGCTGCAACTCTTGGTTAAATTGTCGGTTGATCTTTTGATAAAATGATTTTATTATAACACATATTATATGAGGTACTGTAAACACTTTTTGGACCATGTTTAAACCTTACAGATTAACTTGTGCTTGGTTTTGAGTGTTTTGTTTTAAACGTCAGGCAAATTCACCTTCAGGAACATTCTTAATAATCAGAATTAAGGGAATAAAAACAAGCAAATCTACCCACCTTAAGTGTTGTGATGTTCTGAACACACACACCTTGACCGTGGATTTAATTTATTAGTGACATGACAGAAACCTTTCTGTTGCAGGAAATAATTAAATGTATCATTTGCTGTGTGTTCGTGTGCATGTTTCACTGTGTCCTGTATCGAAAGTGATCATGGCGTCCTCGTCGCCAGGTCATTGATAGTACAGGAAGATCAACCTGCGAGCCTTTCCCGTGTTTGAAGGATTCCCTGTTCCTATCAGACCCTGGCGCTCTCAGACAAACTTTATGATGCATGTAACAGATACAGAAAGCTTTAAAGCAAAACAAATTTAAGGAAAGCGTTAATGGGTTGTTTTTGGGTCTGTTGTGTAAATGTTTGGAATATACATAAGCAATATCTTGATTCAAATGCCAAATAGTTCAGCTATAATACTTTAATGTTCTGATCAACTTTGGAGAAACTTGGCAATTAAAGAAGTGTTCAAAAAAAATAAAATCATTAAATCCAAACAGCCCATATCTATCTCTTGGTTACTATTGTTTAATGAGGGATTTTTGTGTAATTGCATCAGATTAAGTAACAGAACAGAAGCTCTTACACTGAATTTTGCCCAGTTTGAAGTTATAACAGTTGACCGGAGAGAGTTTTGTCTGTTCTCAAGCTAAAACATTAAATTCTTTGTACATCTGCTAAGCTGATTATTGGGCTGCAACTGACAATAATTTATTATCTGTGTGAATATTTTGTCAGTTATGTTGTCACTGTAGTGAAAAATATCTATCTTTGCATGTCTTACTGTAAAGTAAGACAACAGTAGCAAAATTCCTGGCTGAAAGCATTATTTTTTTTGTGTGTAAATGATTAATTGACAGTATGAGGAGAACATTTCTGTAGCAGCTCCAGTATAATCCTAAATGTTTGAGCTAAAACAGCGTTCACCTCAGTTTAAAGATAACAGGGCCTCTGGTGGTGAGCTTTGTTTGATTATGCATTCACTCACAGTGAAGAAAAAAAGGAGTGAAAGTTGAGATGAAAGTTGCTTCTGCAGTTTGACAGATTATTGACGTGTAACGTCTTTCCTGTGTTTTCGTGTCCAGGTATCTGCTCTGGACCAGGAGCTGATTGAAGTTGATCCTGACACCAAGGAGATGCTGAAGCTGCTGGTAAGTCCCTGTTTAACCGTGTTAACTGTATTCAGCTACTGTTCGCTACCTTATACTTTTACATTATACGGCATTTATCTGCAAGCTATAGTTACTTTGTAGTTCGCTGTAATGAGTTTAATACACATATGGTGAGTTTTAAATGATTAAAAGTAGCTCCAGTGCTGCTGGCTATATTATTAAAATATTGCTGTTGCATTAGAAAAGTGCAGGGAGGAAGTTTGTCATTTCAAACAAACTAAATAGAAATATTTCAAGGAAAACCACTTGAAGTACAGTCAGTTTTCTGTATACCAAGACTTTTATTAAATGGTGCAGATAAAAGTTCTGGGAGAAACCTGCAGTGCTTCCCGGTATCAAACTATTTAATGAGGTGCTTTAAGGCGCCGACCACTAATGGACTGGAAGATGAAGATCAAAGGGTCACAGACAGATTGAGAAACTTTTAATCAGTTGAATGTGTTTTTCTCGTTACATTAGTGCGTTTTAGTTAAGATAATTGGCTCCGTCAGGTCTTTCTAGACATTATTTTTCTTTAAATGGTGTACTTGTATAATTGAAGTCCACTTCAGCACTTTAAAATGTCTCAACATTTGCGTCGCCGGCAGTCAGTGTGTGAAAACCTGCTGAGTGAGCGGCTGTAATGATCTGGATTTATTTATATAATTATAAATGTAACTGAGCTTTGTGCAGCTCTGTGGAATCGGCACAATCATGGCACAAAGGGGTTAAAAACTCAAACGCCTTTTGTGCAGTTTTACACAGTTGTAATGCTATTTATGGTTTAAAAAAGAAAACATGCACATTATGTTCATGTACATATTGAACTATTTACATTTTTACAACCTCCTGTATGTCCCCCTCTGCTCTGTGTAAACAGCCTGCAGTTCAAAGTTTCAGCGTGTTTTCTTTCCTTTTTTGTCTCGTCATTAATGGTTTCACAGTTGTGCTACGGAGCTCAGAGTTTTTATTTGCAAGATCTGTTGTTTTAAACAAATTTTAAATGACACATGTAGAATAAAGTGATTTTAAGGAGCAGATATTACTGTTTTATGGTTAGATGTGTTTATTTTTCCTGGGGAAAAAAAGACAGTTTCTGGCGTTGACAAACAGTCTAATTTTGGTTTTCATATGTTTGTTTTTAAAACATTTCTTTAAAACTAGCTGGGTTTTTTCACATTTGTTTTTGTTTTGCTGTTGTAGCTAGGAACATAATGTTATATTGCTATTATAAGTGAGCTTTAGAGTTTGCTTGTGTCCTCCACCCTGTATCGAAAGTGGTCATGGCGTCCTCGTCGCCAGGTCATTGATAGTACAGGAAGATCAACCTGCGAGCCTTTCCCGTGTTTGAAGGATTCCCTGTTCCTATCAGACCCTGGCGCTCTCAGACAGCTTTACTCCCCTAAAACATGCAGTTTTCTCAGTGCAGTCTGGCGTAAAACGTTCTGACCGTTTCTCTCGTTTTCCGTTCCTCAGGACTTCGGCGGTCTGTCCAACCTGCAGGTGACCCAGCCCACCGTCGGCATGAACTTCAAGCAGCCCCGAGGAGTCTAGACGTCTGTAAAGTATCTTACTAATAAAAACCTTTTGGGACAAAAACCTCTGACTTTTTAAATTTGTGACTCCACTGGTGTTAAATTGTTTTTCCTGATAAAGATGCATGTCTGATTAATGGTTCAGTTATTGGCTGAAAACACAAACTGATCCTGGTGTTTTGTTGTAGATGTCCACTGGTGTTTTGTAATTGTTTGACTTTACTCCTGATACACTGAAAACTGAGTATAGAAGTTTATCATTGACTTAAAAATCACAGCTCGCATGAAAAACCTTTTGAGTGATTATGAAACAGTTTTCACTCTTACTTTATGAAAAATATTACCTATAAAAATGAACAAAACCAATAAGTCATCAGAAAGATAAAACACCTTTAATGCACCAACACGACTCGACAAAAAGATTTTCGTCACATAAATATTCATTATGCATTTATTCCATTCTAAAGGCTACTTTACATGATTTTAGACTTTTATATATTTGGAAAATATAATACATTTTAAAATATACTCTTGCTGCTTTTGTTATTGGCTCATAAGCACTTGAGCAGGAAGAAGTTGCAGAAAGCTCCTCGGGGACAGTCGCACATCTTCCCGATGCGAGATCCTTTCCTGACGGCGCAGTGTTCCCCGAGGTCGCACTGAGAACACAGAGCCACATTTACACACTTCATTCAAAAGGAAAAAACTAAACAAATAAAAGCAGTGATATGCTCTTAAATTTACCAAATATAAATGAAGGAATTGATAAATTAAGATTTGTTTGAACTGTTTACTTTTGTATTTATTTTCAATTTGATTTTTTGTAAATTCTTTTCATTTTAAATGTACTTTCTTTTATTTTTTGCAGAGTATAGAAGTACAAAAATAAATTGTTTTTGATATGCATGTATGCACGAGTAATCTATGCATTAATCTTAATTTTATACTTCAAACTAAAGTAATATATGTTTAGGTTTATAACTGATGTTCCACTTCAACCTTTTAATCAAAGGAAGTGCGCCACCTTGTGTTTCTTTGGCATAACTGCAGACAACACTGGTTTATATTGGATTCAGCTTTTTTTTTCAAATTTTGAGAAGACAAATTGCAGTTTAACATCTAACCAAACCGCAAAAAGTCAAGTGCAAAGTAATATATACAGTTAGTATAAAGGTAGTGTAAAGAAACAGTAAGGGGTTCAATACAAACACAAGGTATGAAGTTTAACATGCAGATTAAATAAACATTTTGTGAAGCAGCTGATTTAATTCAATGTATATACACATGGCAGTAGCAGTATATGATATTTTTTTAATAATCTATAACACTTAAATCTGAATCTGCAGAGTGACTCAAAATAAATACAGTGCAGAGAAAGTGCAACATTCCCTCTGAGATGTAGTGGAGTAGAGATGTAATAGCAGAAAATGGAAATAAAATAAAAAGTACCATGAAATTGTACTTTAATTTGACATAATCGCTTTAAATCCACATTTCTTGTCACACTATTTATTTAGTGTCTGTGTGAGAGAGACTCACCGAGGGGACCTGTCCGTATTTCTTCTCCCAGGGATTAATCCTCTTGGTTTGCAGTTTCTCCAGCACTTCATGCAGAGCGCCGAGCTGAAAACACAAAGATATTTAAATGTACTGTGGAAAAGATAATCCACTCATTTGAAGCCTACAAACTCTTCCATCTTCCCAACAGGTTGAAATAGAATCAGCAGTGATACAAGTAAATACAGTTTTTTATGCTACACTTTTGTAGTATTTCCATTTTCGCTACTTTCAAATTAACTCAGAGGGAAATATTGTACTTTTCACTGCACTCTGTTGATTAGATATCATACTTTACAGATTCAAATTAATAATATATGATATAACTAACTGCAGGACTGTTAATGCCAATTTTTACACTTAAGCCCACAGGTAATGTACAATTAGTAGGAAAATGACTCACTATAATCAATTATATAAAAGAAGAAAAAAAAAGACAATCAATGTTGCTCTAAAAACTCCCAAAAATTAAAGGTCGACCATCTTCTTTACCCCCTGTCAAAGCAAATGTAGCCTCTTAAAGTATTTACTGGCAACTTACAACTAACAGACTGTGAACATATATGCTACATGATATATTAAATAAATAGAAAAAATTAAATAGAAATGCCAGCCTTCTTAAAGCTAAATCGATTATCTAAATTGTTGTTGATTAAACCCTGCAGTTCTTATATAGTTATTCACTAGATTATTATTAAATACAATTATTATAATCATAATCTATAAATGTATTCCAAGCCTAAAAGAAAAAGTAATAGAAACAACCACAAGTAAATAAAAGCTAAAACTGCAACAGAGACATGATAATTATTAGTTAATAAATACAAGTAAAATAACCTATGATTTAAAAACTAGTTATTCTTAGTTCTACTCAAAGTATTACTAAGTGCTGTGGGTGACTGCCCAGTCTGTTGGAGTTGTAGCGGTAGTCCTGCAGCTCTCTCTCGTCCCTCTCGGCTTCCGTCCTCCCCGCCGGGCAGAGAGCAGACAGCAGCGCCGCGCACAGCACAGCTCGCGCCCACATGTTGCCAGAAA
>CAFUXE010001049.1:294309-311060 GCA_903364295.1 Serranus cabrilla
ATCCACACAGTTTGTATTTTTCTAGCGATCAGTGTTAGGACGAGATAGCATTTAGCTAAAAGGATCTGGGGTTGGTTGCTTCCTAACGTAATAAAAAAATACTGAAAAGCTTGTTCTCTCTGCAGTTTCCAGAGGACTCCTTCTCTCAGGCGTAAATGGAGGAAACGTTACGGCGGTCTGGACGGCAACAAACTGCTGGAGCCCAATAAAGACCCAGACATGACAGGTTCGTGTGTGTGTGTGTGTGTGTGTGTGAAACACCCTGTGATTAGTGGTCTGTGCCGTATCCTTTAGTGGGCGGCGTTTGCTGGTATCTAAATTCAGTTGCAGCCCACTCATCACCACAGAGCTGCTCACTGGCTGCAGCGACTGTCCATGACTCCACCTCTCAATCTATTTTTCTACCTTTATTTTCCCCAGAATCTGATCTGTGCACCAACAATAGCAAACCACAGCACTGCACTAAAGCTCAGCTATTTCAACTAGTTCTATTCCTACATATTTACTATATATAAAATTTGCACAATCACTGAAAAGTTTGTAATCTCGTGCGACCAAAGCTTGACTGGGTTCAGTCTGATGCTTGAGGGGAGAATGTGTTTCATGCTTTTAGGTTACAGAAAATACTCTGTACACATAAATGTTACTTTATACATGGAAGGAAAGAAGAAAAACATCAATATAACAGCTGATTCATAACTTTTTAAGAACTTTAAATCTTTAAATTTGTGATTTTACAGTTAGTTTGTAAAAGAGAACCAGTTTGATTGATTTACTTTATTTTTAGATAATTTTAACTATTACATACTCAAGACACCGACAGAAGTAGTTTACAGTCTCTAATGGGCACAACAGTTTTTTTGTTTTCTTATCTGGTTTGGAATGAAACCAAACTTGAAAAATGATGAAGCTCCGCCCCTCTCATGAGACGAAACAAGAAACAGGTTGTTTTTCTGCCTCACTGAAATCATTAAACACTGAGAGACGGACCATAAGATTCACACACAAAAAATAATTACTTCGACGAAGAGAGGACTTTTACAGGAGGGAATACTGGGAATACTACAACTTCAACCAGCTGTTGACTTCACAAGAACAGAGACTCAAAGTGAAAGCTGCGTTCAGGGAGCAGGGAGAGGCTGAGCTGTCTGCCTGTTTTCAGCTTCACTCAGAAACAAAATGGCTTCAGGAATAAAGGAGGATTTCTGCTGTACTGTGTGCCAGGAATTCTTCAAAGATCCTGTTGTGCTGTCATGTGGCCACAGCTTCTGTAAGGACTGTCTGCAGAGTTGGTGGACAGAGAAACAAATACGTGAGTGTCCAGTTTGTAAGAGAAGACATTCAAGAGACGACATACCTCCTAACTTTGCTTTAAAGAAGCTGTGTGAGAGTTTCTTAGAGGAGAGAGATCAGAAACCCTCAGAGCCTCTCTGCAGTCTGCACTCTGAGAAATTTAAACTCTTCTGTCTGGACCATCAGCAGCCGGTGTGTCTTGTCTGCAGAGATTCAGAAAAACACATCAACCACAGATTCAGACCCATCAATGAAGCTGCACAACTACACAGGAAATATCTTCAGGAAACTCTGGAGCTCTACAAGAAGAAGTTGGAGGTTTGTGAACAAGCTGAAAAGCAGTTTAACCAAACAGCAGAACACATGAAGGTCCAGGCCCGACGCACAGAGACGCAGATTAAGGAGCAGTTCAAGAAGCTGCACCAGTTTCTGTCAGAGGAAGAGGAGGCCAGGATGGCTGCACTGAGGGAGGAAGAGGAGCAGAAGAGTCGGATGATGAAGGAGAAGATGGACGCTCTGAGCAGAGAGATAGCAGCTCTTTCAGACACAGTCAGAGCCACAGAGGAGCAGCTGAGAGCTGAACACGTCTCATTCCTGCACAACTACAAGGCTGCAGTGGAAAGAGTCCAGCAGCGCCCCCTGCTGGAGGATCCACAGCTGCCCTCAGGAGCTCTGATAGACGAGGCCAAACACCTGGGCAACCTGACCTTCAACATCTGGAACAAGATGAAGGAGATGGTCTCCTACACTCCTGTGATCCTGGACCCAAACACTGCTTATCCAGGACTGACTCTGTCTGAAGATCTGACCATTATGAAAGGAGGAGAGGAAGAACGGGAGCTTCCTGATAATCCAGAGAGGTTTGATTACTTCTACACTGTCCTGGGCTCTGAGGGCTTCAACTCAGGGACTCACAGCTGGGATGTCCAGGTTGGAGACAGTACTCGCTGGTTACTGGGTGTGTTTGCAGAGTCTGCCCAGAGGAAGGGAGACATAGAGTCTGGACTGTGGGGAATATGGTTTGTTAAACCTAAATACACAGCATTGTCCCCATCACATCGAGACGCTGGTCTCGGACTGCAGAAGAAGTTCCAGAGGATCAGAGTGAATCTGGACTGGAACGAAGGAAAACTGTCGTTCTCTGATCCTGATACTAACACACACATACACACCTTCACACACACTTTCACTGAGCGGATGTTTCCATTTATTAACACTCTTTATGAGCTCCCACTGAGGATTTTACCCATGAAGGTCTCTGTGACTGTAGAACAACAGAAATGATGATGTTGAACTTCCATCAGTTCATCTGTATTTCAAGATGTACACATTTTTGACACTTTGAGGAACTTGAGACTGGCTTGTTCTGATGATTTTGTCGGCTGTTATGGTGCTGAGGATGGCATCTACAGTATGACAACAAAAGATAAGAAAAGTGTAAAGATGTTAAAACAACAGACTGATAGTACAAACAAATTAAATGAGCTAAAAAACATAAGATTGTTGTGATTAAAGTTCACATCAGTTTAACTATATTTACAGTCCATTTAATGTAATCTATTTCTTTTAAAATAATCTCTGTTTCAAACATTATTTCTGAGGAAAATAAGAAAAAAATCAATATAACAACTGATTAATAACTTTTTAACAGCTGTGTAAATTGTAAATGCAAATCTAAACACATGCATTCAAACATTCACACTTGGTTAATTACTGATCTATAGATTTCTTTGTCTTATTCTTTGTTTGTACTGGCAGCTTTTCTTTCTGCTCGAAACACACACACACACACACACACACACACACACACACACACCTGCTGCAACGCAGCAAACTCAACTGTCTTCATTCCACAGTGTTTTGTCATTATCTCCGTTGTACCATTTCTGAGCTTCAGGTTCAAGGTGTTTTTAAAGACAAATTTACGATTTACCGTTAGTTTGAAAAAGAGGACTGGTGATTTTAGTTTGCATGCTGAGATTATTTGATGTCACTTATTTTTGGATCATTTTCTGTGTGAAGGAATTGCTACAGACTCTAGACAAAGTGTCTTGTCAAACTGTTTTGTGTTTTCTTATCTCATGTCTTAATCAGTTTGGAATGAAACTCAACTTGAAAAATGGTAAAGCTCCGCCCCTCATCTGACACACCTGAGAGCAAACAGAAAACTGTTCGTCATTCTGCCTCACTGACACTAAGAGACGGACGATGAGATTCACTAAGAGATGAAATATACAAGAGGAAATACTGGCAATACTACCACTTCAATCAGCTGCAGCTTCAGGAACAGAGACTCAAAGTGAAAGCTGCGTTCAGGGAGCAGGGAGAGGCTGAGTTGCCTGTTTTCAGCTTCACTCAGAGACAAAATGGCTTCAAGATTAGAGGAAGACTTCTGCTGTCCGGTGTGTCACGAAGTCTTTAAAGATCCTGTCATCCTGTCATGTAGCCACAGCTTCTGTAAGGACTGTGTGCAGAACTCATGGACGGACAAACAAACCCAAGAGTGTCCAGTTTGTAAGAGAAGACATTTGTGGGAAAGACTACCTCCTAACCTGGTTTTAAAGAATCTGTGTGAGAGTTTCTTACAGGAGAGAGATCAGAAACCCTCAGAGTCTCTCTGCAGTCTGCACTCTGAGAAATATAAACTCTTCTGTCTGGACCATCAGCAGCCGGTGTGTCTCGTCTGCAGAGATTCAGAAAAACACACCAACCACAGATTCAGACCAATCGATGAAGCTGCTCCACAACACAAGAAGAAGCTCCAGGAAACTCTCGAGCCCTTAAAGAAGAAGTTGGAGGTTTGTGAACAAGTTGAAAAGGAGTTTAACCAAACAGCAGAACACATGAAGGTCCAGGCCCGACGCACAGAGACGCAGATTAAGGAGCAGTTCAAGAAGCTGCACCAGTTTCTGTCAGAGGAAGAGGAGGCCAGGATGGCTGCACTGAGGGAGGAAGAGGAGCAGAAGAGTCAGATGATGAAGGAGAAGATGGAGGCTCTGAGCAGAGAGATAGCAGCTCTTTCAGACACAGTCAGAGCCACAGAGGAGCAGCTGAGAGCTGAACACGTCTCATTCCTGCACAACTACAAGGCTGCAGTGGAAAGAGTCCAGCAGCGCCCCCTGCTGGAGGATCCACAGCTGCCCTCAGGAGCTCTGATAGACGAGGCCAAACACCTGGGCAACCTGACCTTCAACATCTGGAACAGGATGAAGGAGATGGTCTCCTACACTCCTGTGATCCTGGACCCAAACACTGCTTATCCAGGACTGACTCTGTCTGAAGATCTGACCATTATGAAAGGAGGCGGAAAGAAACGGGAGCTTCCTGATAATCCAGAGCGGTTTGATTACTTCTACACTGTCCTTGGCTCTGAGGGCTTCAATTCAGGGACTCACAGCTGGGATGTTCAGGTCAGAGACAGTACTCGCTGGTTACTGGGTGTGTTTGCAGAGTCTGCCCAGAGGAAAGGAAACATAAGGTCTGGACTGTTGGGAATATGGTTCATTACAGCTGAATACTATGCCGTCTCCCCATCACATCCAGACGCTGGTCTCGGACTGCAGAAGAAGTTCCAGAGGATCAGAGTGAATCTGGACTGAAATGAAGGAAAACTGTCGTTCTCTGATCCTGATACTAACACACACATACACACCTTCACACACACTTTCACTGAGCGGATGTTTCCATTCATAAACAGTCTTTATGAACTCCCACTGAGGATTTTACCCATGAAGGTCTCAACAAAGATGATGATGAGTCCGTAGAGGACAATGTTTCCTGATGATGTTGTAGGTTGTCATTGTAATGAAATGAAATACATATCGGCTATATATTATTAATTGTTTTATACCATTACTGCCTGCAACTTGGGTTTTGCATGAAATCACATATCAAAAAGGCATTTTTGGCAGTCTGCGAGGCTAAAAACAAACTTTACCGAAATGGTTTCGTGGCTCAAAACTGACATCCATAGAAAAGTTTGGTTCAAGTTTGAACTGGAGCATCATTACTGATGTAACATCCACAAAACTAATTTTCAACTGAACTATTTTTTAGATTTAGTTTCTGAATTGCAAAGACCTGTCGCTAAATTTGTGCTTCGAATGGATTTGGGTGATTTTTCCTTTGGTTTACAAGTAGACTCTTGATTATCTTGAACGTTTTCTGTGTTTTTGAACAGCATGTAAAACTGGATCTCCACTGAAAAGTGCTAATAAAGATATTTTTTTACTACATTATCAGCCTCTGCCCCAAGTATGTGAATTTGTTCCATTCTTCTAAACAATTATAATCAAGTGGGATTCATTATTCAGCACATCTTGGTAAGAGTAGATTTAAAAGAGAAAAGATTTAAAAGAAAATATAAGGTAATGTTGCTGTATGTGGCCAAAATGTGAAATTCTACGTCCGATATTTTGCAGATGACACTCTGCTTTATCTCCAGCTTAAATTGTTCTCATGTTTGTGGATCTGATGGTTTTTTTTGTGGATTGCAGGATTCTTCTGGTTCAAATTCAGGTTGTTGTTTTAGGGTGTGATCCAGTTTTTGGGTGTGGTTAGTGGTGAAATCATGTTTGTGGTTGCAGGGTTTTGATTGTGTTGTTCTGCTGTAGATCAGAAACCACACACCTGCTTCCCTGTCATCCGCTCACAAACTGAAACATGAGAGTTTATTTAAAGTAGCAGCAGACTGAAGGTGTTTCTCTTCTCTTCTCTTCTCTTCTCTGGCAGAGGATGGAGGGATGACAGACAAGAGCCCGCAGAGGAATTCTGAGAACCAGGTGGACCTGCTTCTACATGTCACACTCCTTTTATTACAGTGTTGGGAAGATGAGAGAGCTGTCATTCATTCTGAACAGAAACCGTTTGTTTTCTTTTCTCATGCTTCCCTTTCTCTCTTTTCACTGTTTTTACCAACCAAAGAAACTTTTAATACTTTAACAGTATTTTCACAATGTGGTATTAATATTTTTACTTAGTAAAGTATCTTAATAGTTAAATATTGAGTTATTATGGTTTAATTCACTTTATTCTCAACTTAATTTATCTATTCCTCTGTATTGATTTGATGTTGTTCTCAAGGATACAGCACCTCGCCCAGCACCCAGAAGCCTGATCCAGAACCAGATCCAGAACCAGATCCAGAGGCCCGTCAGCCTCGTCAGTCCTGGATCTGCAGGTAAATGACTGGACCTTTAAAAAACAAAAAACCCACTGAGGTTAAGGTTTCAGTACATTTAAAATCTCATTAAATCCAGATGTTAAACTTATTTCACATTATAATAATAGAGGTTTTTCTATGACTTTATGTGCAGTAGTCCCAGTCTCAGCCAGTAACGGCTGTCTGAAGCCCCCTCTGCCCCAGGCGGTGGTCCAGCCAGAGGACAGGAGCCCGCCCCCCACTCAGCCCTGGTTCCCCCCTCAGCAGAGTCCGTCCAAACGCAGAGCGTAAGTCCTCCAGTCACTGTAACCACCATCAGCTAACAGCTACACCCTCGACACTCGACCCTCCTGATGTTTTTCCTTTTGTTGTTTCAGGGCAGCTGATGTTTTGTTTGACAGCTTTGCTTCAGATGGAAGAATTAACATCAACCAGTTCTTTGAGGTAATTTTCACTCATTTACAGATATAGGATACAACAGAAGGAGTCTTTATAATATGAAGTAATGAAATATCATTAGAGTACTACTCTGTTTTCTCAAGGCAGATATATAATATACCGTTTGTTTAAGATTATGCACATCTAGACATCTAGAATATTTAGATTTAAAAAAAAAAATTTGCATATTGAGTTTAATATAACATCAATAAAAAGTTGAAAAATACAGAGAATATAGGATATATAATGCTTTAATTTAGTGTGAAAAATGTAAGGTTGGAAATCAAGAGTTTAGCAGGTTAAAATGATAATATTCAGCAGTTTTAAATAAATAAATGCAAATTTTGCTATTCTTTAATAGGGCTGTTGATTTACAAGAAGCTGGCCTGACATTACACATCGTGAGACAAGGGTTAATAATCAATATATTTTAATACTCTAAGCATGGATATTGCAGATTTTTTCAAATCCAGTTTTGGAAATAAACAATCACACATCACTATATGCATAAAATTTGAATTAAAAACATTTTACTTTTTTATGCAGTCAGGACAGTGAGATATATTTCATTTATCACAGTCCACAGTCCCATTATAGCTCTACTTTTTGTGCATTCAGTTTGCTATCTTTGAATGTAAACTTTTAAATAAAAATGTGAAAAAGTGTTTTCATTATTCACACTGAGCGTTTGTTTGTTTTCTCCGTCAGGCCATCTGGAGCTCCGGGCTGCACAGGTCCGACCCTCGGCTCAGAGAGTGTTTCTTCCACCTGAGGAAGCTGCAGGACGCCGATGGATCAGTGGACAGAAACACCTTCCACAGGTCCATCCTTTCTTCTTGCACATTTACATCTTTAGAAAAACGAAGGATCGAAGAATCGAATCCTGTTTGAAGTGTCAAAGCATTCAGAAAATTCCACCTCCGATATTTTGCAGATGACACTCTGCTTTATCTCCAAAGTCTGATAATCAAACTAGTTGTTCTCATATTTCTGGATCTGATGTCATTGTTTTTGGTCTGTTGTGGATCACAGGATTCTTCTGGTTGAAGTTCAGGTTGCTGTTTTTTGTCCTGTTTTGGTTGATTTTAGTGGTCGCAGATTTTGATTTTGTTGCTCTCGCTGCAGGTGCGTGACAGGATTCGTCTCTCTGATCCTGAAAGCTCTGCAGGGACGATTCGTCATCCCAGATTTCTCCACCTTCACCGAAGAAACTCAAAAGCTATTTTCAAGGTGTCGTCAGCTGTCGTCTGTCCAGGTGAGTTCTGCTCAAAGGTCAGAGGTCAGCAGTGACATGCTCCCAATCCACCCCACAACATACTGTCAGACTCTTGGATCAGTTTCCAAACTTAATATTGTGACTCTGTCCAGAAAATGGGTGGAAAGTAACTAAGTACATTTACTCAGGCACTGATCTTGAGGTACTCATACTTTACTTGAATATTTCCATTTTGTGTAACTTTATACTTTGACTCCACTACATCTCAGAAGTACTTTTTACCAGACAACATTTATCTGATAACTTAGAGATTCAGAATATGAATATAAAAATGTATTCTGATGTATTATTACTATTTATCAGGGAAATTCACAAACTATGCAGCATTATATAAAGTAATTAAAATGAGCTGCAACATTACAGTCACACATGAACACATCAATAATTATAATCCAAGAATAAGTGATTCATATTCATATTTGGATCCGTTGTAATAATACCTTTGTACTTTTACTTTTAACAGAGTTCTTCCTCCGTCTTTTTGTTTCTTTGTGTATAAATGCTGTGATTACTTTTAAGTTCATCCTTAAGGATATTTTTGGTGCTACAAGGGTATACAATTTTATGTAAAATGTGTGTAATCAGGAGAAAGAGAAGGAAAGCATGGACAGCACCAAGTGGGGCGTCTCAATCTGCACTGTGGACGGACAGAGGTACGTTTGACTCATCAGTTAAAGTGAAACTACAGCGACTTCTGAAGAGTTTTTGACGATGATTGGTCAAGTAATCAAATAGTTTGAGCAGCTCCTTCTCAACAAACTACAACAGTAAAATTCAGCTAAAATGTTAATTAATGCATGAGTCACAATATATAATACGATATACCGTTTATCATTAGATGCACTAAAGACATTTACTTACATTTTTCTGATGATGCTGCGGTCGTTTTAATTAGTAAACATTTTAATGCAGGATTTTTACTTGTAACAGTGTTTTTCACGGGATGGTTTTAGTACTTTCATCTCAATTCATTCCAACTTTTAACTTTGCAATCTTGGTCATTACTTCCTTTCAAAACTTCATAATAAAAGCCTTTTCAGTTAATACACAGTTAATGAGACTAAAAAACATCACTGTCTGTCTCAGGTTGTCTCTGGGCGACTGGGCCGGCTCTGTGGTTCTGGGTGAGGTATCATGGCCGCTGGTGTACGGCGTGGCGGTGGACCTGCTTGGCTCAGACCTCGTGCACAGATACGTCGGCGTGGAGGAATACTCCAGACACGACTCTCCGTTCACACTCACTAAAACAGGTCCGGGATCAGTCACCTAATCTCTGTCTTCACATTTTATATCGTCTAATAATTCTCACCCTCAATTTCTGTCTGATATTTCAGATTTGAGAGAAAAACTTGACTTAATTTCAAGTTTCCAAGGATTTATTGTCATTAACAGAACAATGACAGAGAATATGTTCTTGTTAATGAAACCTTAGATACTCTCCAACAAAGCTCAATAAATATGTAAAAAATAAATAAATAAAGATTAACTTGCAAGTGGACAAAACAAACATTTGCTGGTTATACTGTATAATAATTATAATAAACAAATTGACCGTCTATTCACTTTTATCCTGCTGGAACAAAACATAATCCCTCTGTTGTGCAGAGACAAAAAAATTTAAATCATTTTCTCATAATGCATGCTCATTCTTTGACTACAAGAAAAAATGGCAGCTAGAAATTATGCTGAGGATTTAAGCTGCTACCATTTTTCTTTTGGTTGACTTATTGCTAAGCAATTTTATGAAAAATGTCAACATCCGTCTCTCATGTACACCAGATAGGACACGAAGGGGAATATACATGTCCCAGCAGGATAAAAGAGTCTTTGAGGAGGACACTGTTCAGAAACACAGTCAGGTTTCAGCTCCAAAGTCCATTTCTGACCTTAGAAAGCAGAAATGGAGGAAGTATTCACATAATTTGCTGAAATAAACGTACTATGGCCACACTGGGACAACACAAGCCTACCTTATGATAAATTAGTTTTTTCGTCCACAGTCGGGTTTATTTGACAACCTGCTACATTTTTAAAGCTTTTACTCACAAAACGTTATTCCCTGTCCTCTCTCTGTGTTTGCAGGAATCCCTCACAGCCCGCTCACTGAGACGGGAGCCATCGTTACTACGTCTTTACTGCAGGTAACTCACTCATCCATCATCTATCCATCTGTTAACAGTGAGTCACTTCCTCTGATGCTGTGTTGTGTGTCTGCAGCTGGCGGGGCGGCTGTGTGCCGAAGAGGAGGAGAAGTACGACTCAGTAAGTGACCGTAAGAGAATGAAGAAACTGTGAACTTCCACTCAGAAACAATCTGATTTTGAGTGTGTTTGTTTGTTTGTAGGTGCTGAATGTCATCAGAAGACTCTGCAACAAGGAGCACGCCAACTTAAACTGCACCAGGTACAGATACTGCAGCAGTCATACTATAAAACTAAGATTTTAAAATGAAAGTGGTCATTTTCTGGGTTTTTCTGGTGTATTATCTGTCTTAGAAGCATTGTGTGAGTATAAACCTGATATATCTTCTTCTTCTGTAAAAAGAAAAAGAAAAAAGGAGTATATAATTTTAGTCCATAAACATCAACATTTAGAAGAATTACGTCACTTTCTTGATTAAAACTCTGAAAACAAGAAAAACAGTCAATAGAAATTTGCATTTTTTTTTACTGTTTTAGTAATATAACACTCTCATCATCAATATATCCAATATAATAAATGAGAAGTTGTTTGTCTACTGTCTAATATGAATTGTAAAACAATAAGTCTTTACAAATACATATTTATAGTTTCAAAAGGTTTCAGTATTTTTCTGAATCAGCAGCTCAAACAGGAGGAAATAACTCAGGGACTATTTTCAGCGGTGCATTAATCCATGTTTGGTACACGGGTGAGTATTAGGAGCAGCAGGATGGTGTGTGTTGGACTGAGTTAAAATAAACTACATGAGGGCTGTTTTATCAGTGTGGAGGGAGTAATGTGAGTGTTGTTCTCTTCAGTTATCAGAGCAGCAGGAAGGACAGCGTCAGACTCCACGCTCTGTCCTTCTACCTGCAGGAGAAAAAGGTAAAACATCCTTTAAAACATGCTTTAAAACGCACTTCTCACCAGAGTTAATCCACCTCTCCTCTCTCTAATAAACCCACCTGTCCTCCAGTGTTTTCCAGAGAAGGTGGACATTAATGCTGCTTTGGATTTGATGCTGCAGGTAAAACACTTTATTTCTTTTACATCCCGACAGATCAGGACAGTCGTCATGAGCTTTATTCATTCTCATGAGTACAATAATTACAGTTGTTATGATAAATCCACCTCTTTTAAAAGATTACTGCCCTGAGATACTGTTTAGCACTTTCATCACATTATTTGTATTTGGTCCAGTGGTCTCCATCACTTACTTTTTCTGCCACAAAGGCATTTTACAGTTTCTTTTTCAGTCAGATTTCGAGGGTAACAGCACCCTCTGTGTAAATAAAGTGAAATATACACAGGATACAGATATAAGAGGGAAATGTTCAGGGATTACTGGGCAGATGTAACTTTACCGTCAGTCTTTTTTTAAGGCATTTGTAAAGAGGAATTTAAGTTTTCCTGTAGTGCCTAAAAGTATAGTCTAATACTGGATTTAACTGATGTAATCTTGGCTTTTGTTAAGACCTAAAATAAAAAGATTTGTTTCTTTTACTAAGAAAAATATGACCTCACTTTTATTTAAATACATAAAAGCATTTTCCACATCAATCCTTTTTTTCCTTCATTTTTTCCCCATATTAATCTGTGAACTACTATACCAAACAAATTCACAGCAGTCATAAAAGTAATTTTTTTTATATTTTTTAATAATTGTTCTGTTGTGTATGTAATTATAAGCTACTGTGTGTGTGACAGTGCGCCTCAACAGAGATCAGCTGTGAATCAGGAGCCGCCATGGCCGCCTCGTTGGCCAACGGCGGCCTCTGTCCGCTGTCCGGGGACCAGGTGCTGACGCCGGCGGCGGCGCGGAGCACGTTGTCCATGATGCAGGTGGCCGGGATGAAGGATTACTCCACAACCTTCCACTACAAGGTCCCGTCTGCTGATGGCAACTTTTAGATCAAATACAAACCTTTAGTCTCAGTTAAACAAAAACACTTTAATTCTTCTGTGAGAGTTTTGCGCCTTAAAAAGTTGGTCGATCAGGTTTTTGGAGCTGCTGTTATGGCGGTTAATCTGGTGGTGGTTTTCTTTGAGGCCTAAAATATTGAGATTTAAAATAAAAACACTGGTTCATATCTTTCTTTTCGATAAAAAAATGTTTACATTTCTGTTGTGTAACAAATCTTATCAAATACATGTTCCACAACCTGAGGCTCCAGGCTATGAGGGACAGAAAAATGACACAAGTAGAATTAAGTACAATGAATAAATGAATACATGTAGAAATAAATGAAAAAATATATAAATAAATACAAAAAATACATGTAAATTCTATATGTTTACATTTATTTTATCATTTCTGTATTTATTTTTCATTTATTTCTAGATTTTCATTTTTTTATTGAATTATTTACACATTTTTTTTCACAGTCATTTATTTATAAATGTATAAATGTGTTTTATTGATTGAATAATTTACATATTTATTCATTTTCTATTTATTTAGTTATTTCCACATAAATTTTTACATTTCCATATGTATTTTTAAAATTATTTCAAATGTAATACAATTTAAAAAAAACATTTTTTTCAATCTATTCATTTATTTATTTATTTCTACTTGTCCAATTTTCCATCCCTCATACCAGGCTGGCTGTGTGAGATCATGTTTATCTCTGATCCTGCGTTATGTGGGAATCTTTCCTCTGTGCTTTTATTTTGAAGAGTCAAATAATCATATATATTGTTTTTTGTGTCAGACTTCAGTGCCGGCTGTGTCCAGCGTGCACGGCTCCCTGCTGGCGGTGGTTCCTGGTGTTTTGGGTCTGATGGTGTTCTCCCCTGAGACAGACGCCTGTGGAAACCCCTGGAGGGCCGTTCACTTCTGCCAGGTAACACCTCACCTCCTTCAACTGACAGGTAACAGGATGCAGAACAGTGACTTATCGAGTATTAGTTTTAAAATTGTATTTATACCTTTTATGTTAGGCACAGAGCAAATACAAAATTTAACTCTTAAAAACCACATCTTTTAAGCAAAAATGTACTAGTACTACTAATAGAAATGATAATAATTAATAATAAAAGAAAAAACATGTAAAGAAAAAGAGCAATAACATCCATTTACAGACTCAGAAAAATGTTTAATCCACTGAAAGTTTATGCTGGTTTGTCTTTGAGGTGACTCAAATAAAATCAAATAAATACAAACTACATATACAAAGAACCACTGTGCAGTAAGTTCAATTTGCAATAAATTCAATAGTCAGCTACATTACACATAGTAATTAATCGCACAGAATTAAATGGAACTAAGTACATTTAGTTAAATAAAGCTGAGATACTTCAGTGTTTTCTTTCCATGCATTTGCACTTTCTCCTCCAATATATTCATCTGACAGCTTTAGTTACTTTACAATTCAGATTTTAACACAAAAAACATTAACTTAAGTTAGTTAAATGTTTAGTAAAGAAAGTTTATATATGTGGAGCTGGAAGGAGTAGTCCATTTATCAGTTATTTAATTTACTTTTGATCATTTACACGTAAAAATGCTGCATGTATGCAGATTGTGCATTAAAGATTAAGAAGGAAAGGACTGAGAGTTAAGGTAAGTAAGCATAATATAAAATTATAAATTATATAAAACACAGAAATAAAGTAACATTTTGTTTTGTAGGAGCTGATTTCAACATTTCAGCTGCACAGTTTTGACATCAGGACTCCGTTCAGACAGATTCTGGCCTACAGACAGTGGAAAGCTGAATCTGAGGTCAGATCTGCCTCGTTATTTTTTTTTTTTACTATTTTATTGTATATATATATTTTAAATACCCGTCTTTTCCTCTGCAGGGATACCAGATCATGAACGTCCTGCTGGCAGCTTTTAAAGGAGACATCCAGGCTCTGAGGAGGTAACATTTACAAAAACAATATTATATGCATCACTTTATTACAGATAGTTAACAAAAACACACACAGTATTTATGCAGGGAAAAATCTTTTATTCAAACATTAATGTACAAAGACAGTCAGGCAGTGAAACCTACAGACTTTGGTGATCCTGATCTATGTGCTGATATTTATTTTTGATGTAGGGAGATGTGTTTATAATGTCAAGTTGACTGATTTCTATATGATTGATCTGTAATATATCAATATTTATATTATACATAAAAATGTATTTGCTTTATCAGGTGAAAAGGAGTTGCCTGTAAATAAGAATCTCTTCTTCTGTGGTTGTCTGCAGGTACTTCCTGTCTGGAGTCGACGTAAACGCCGTCGACTACGACAGCAGGTCGGCGCTGCACGTGGCAGCTGCTGAAGGTCACACGGAGGTCATCCGCTTCCTGCTGCAGAACGCCGGAGCGAACCCGGCGCTCAAGGACAGGTGAGACGTCTGCTGGACCCAGTCTGAAACCTTTTTACTAAAACTTGATATTTTAAAAAGGTATTTCTGTCTGATTGACCCCAAAAAACTCACACACTGCTTCTCAGGTTTCTCCCTCCTTTCTACAGTGTCTACTGTTTGTTAATGGAGGTTGTATTTATAATTTTTCTGTTACTTTAACCCCCTGATTGGACCTTGTGTGGTGTAATTCTGTGTTCTCACCAGGTGGGGGAGCTCTCCTCTGCAGGAGGCCCGGAGACACAACAGGGACGCTGCAGTCCAGCTGCTGCAGGGATCCATCTGAGCCAGAGCTCCAGTCTGACCTTTGACCTGCCGGAGGGAAGTGATCGGGATAACTTTTAAGAATAAAAACTTCAAATCTGGAACATGGGCAGATGTAAACAAAGTTTTATTCAGTTAGGGTTAAATAAATCAATTCATTAACCTGCTTCTTTATGTAAGAAGTGTTGGATTCTGCATTACTTTGAAAAGTTGCTCTAATTCCTGCCATTCAAATTATATATTATTATTTTTTTCCACTTTTTTTTCTTCACAATTTTTAACTATAATAGCTATCAAATATTTATTCATTTTCTGAATTTTAACCCTTGTAAATTTTAGTTTGTTTTCATAATGTAACTATAATTGTTTTTCTTTTAATGAAAAATACACAAACATTTAAATATTTTCCCTATAATTAAGGCTAGTAGAATTTATATTTGTGGTTTTATTTGGATTTAATTGAGACATTTTTGTCTTTAAGGGTCTGAGTGTTTATGTTTTGGATGCACAGTTTATTATAAGTTCTGATAAAAAATAAAATGTAAAAGCTAAACGTCTCCCAAGAGACAAGAGTTAAGTAAAAGTAGTAATACAGTAAAAACTACAGTACATAAATACCCTGTTAGAAGTAAAAGTTGTGCGTTTAAAAGGTCAAAAGTAATACTAAGAATAAAAGTACTCATAATGCAGAATGGGCTCATTCAGAACAACATATAATCTATGTTATATTATTAGATTATAATTACTGAGGCATTAATGAGTTCATTACTTTGATGTTACAGCTGGAGGAACTAATATTTTATCTATTATTTTATTCTCTGCTGGATACTGTAGATTGAGACTCCCATTAATTAATTATAGTGATTTGTTAAATTTATTAAATAACTCGAGTTATCCAATAAATGTTATAGAATAAAAAGTGCAGCATTTGAAATGTAATAGAGAAGAATTATTGCAGTTGCAGAATAAAGTAAAGTAGCAGGAAATTACTTTACTCTAGTAAAGTACTTAAAAACTGTATTAAAGTACTTCAGTAAATGTACTCAGTGAACTTTGTCCATGTTCCAGATTTGATGAGGTTCCCAGGCTTCACTTCAGAGGGAAAGATGGCTCATTTAATAAAAGAATAAAGTTTTTTTTTTATATCAGAAGTGAACTTGTGGAAAGGGTGAAGCTTCAGATGGATGAACTGAGGGATCAGTGAGGAGTTTAACTTTGTCTCCGGACTGAAAGCAGCTCCTGCAGAGAATAATTAATATTCTGTTCACATCGGCTTCTTTTCTATTGATGAGAAAACTCTGGAATCTGCTGCTGCTGCTGCTGTGTTTTTTCTTTTTTCTTTTCTTTTTTTAAATAAAGCAGCTTTTTGTTTCTGAGGAGCGACTCGGGTTTCCTTTTATAGAGTCAAACACCAGTGAACTAAATATAAGTTCCTCATTCCTAAACATAAACTTACATAATGTGAAACAAACCAGACAGGATTAAAAGCATAAATGTGTCGTTTTCTGCAAGATTAATATGATTTTTATCATTAATTTGAGGATTTACTTGGAAAAGAAAATTTGTAATTTTGCCTTTATAAATAAAACTGGGATTTTTCATTTACTTTACTATGACTTTATACTTTACTACTCCTAGGTGCCTAAGGGGGTTTTCACACCGGGGTTGGTGCCCGGCCGGTGCCGGGCCGGTGCCTAGTTGCGAACCAGTTCTTTGCTTTCACACCGCCGGAGAGCCGGCTCCCGGCCGCAAAAACTGGTTCCACAGCGGCACCA